>JAMYHX010000189.1:0-119029 GCA_025529335.1 Rhizopus sp. PT2906 | reverse complement strand
CGGGAAAGATGTAATATTACGATCGTGCGCCCATTAGAGGTTTTAATTATTTATAAATAAAAATCCGTTTAAACGTAATAAACACATATTTTAGATTCTTTCTTTTTTTTCTGTTGGCATAGAAACCAAAAAAAAAAGACAAAAGGGATAATTGTTAGATGATACAAATAGTGGATCAATTATTTATCAAAACCAAAATTATTCACTTACACAACAGCTTTGCATTAACAAGAGGTACTTTTTTGACATTTACTTGTCAATGTGACTTGGAGATAGTGGTGACACGAGTGCGCTTGGTTTCCCTCCCTCTCTCTCTCTCTTTTTTTTTCTTTATCTTTTTTTTTTTTCCCTTTATAAACAATGAGTCGAGATGAAGAATATGACTACCTGTTTAAAGGTGTGTACACTTTATAGATTAGAATAGACCGAGAGACATGTCATATGCTTACTGTTTTCTATCAGTTGTCCTTATTGGTGACTCAGGTGTTGGAAAGACAAATCTATTAAGTCGTTTTACTCGTAATGAGTTCAATTTGGAATCCAAAAGTACTATTGGTGTAGAGTTTGCTACAAGAAGTATTCAAGTAGATAATAAAGTGATCAAAGCTCAAATTTGGGATACAGGTAAAAAAAAGAAAAAAGAAAAAAGAATGATGTAAGAATAACTTCTTTTTTATTAGCTGGTCAAGAAAGATACCGTGCTATTACTAGTGCGTAAGTATTATAAGGGGAAAATAAATGATATTAGAGAGATGCTAACAATTAAGAAAAAAGATACTATCGTGGTGCGGTTGGAGCCTTATTAGTATATGATATTTCAAAGCATTCAACTTATGAAAGTGTTGATCGATGGTTAAAGGAACTCCGTGATCATGCGGATTCTAATATTGTTATTATGCTTGTTGGTAATAAGAGTGATTTGAGACATTTGAGAGCTGTTCCTACAGAAGAAGCCAAGCAATTTGCCTGTAAGTTGAAATGATTTAGTTGACAATTACTTACTATGTGATATATATATGTGTATATATATGTATATAGCTGATAATGGATTATCGTTTATTGAGACATCTGCTTTGGATGCAACTAATGTTGATCAATCATTTCAACAGATTCTAACAGGTATGCATTCAGTTTAAATGTATACAGACATACTAATAATATTTATAGAAATATATCGCATTGTATCCAACAAGGCATTGGAATCATCCAATAATACAATCAAGCCTACCACTGGACAAACCATCCTTGTCTCTCAGACACCTGATGAGAAAGCCAAACAAGGTGGTGGATGCTGTTAATTTTAATAAACTGAATATTTTGTTGATATGGTTTTAATCTCTTGTGAGTTTCGATCGACCACACGTGAAATGTATATTAACGAATCTTTAAGTGCTCAAGTATACACAGTCTCTCGCCCCCTCCCTCTCTTTTTCTTCCCCCTTTTCTTTCTCTTTTCTTTCTTCTTTTCTTTGCTATTGTTTGAATGATGCGCAAATCTCATACAATTCGCGAACTGTTGAATCACCTTATGAATACATTCAAACATCCACTCATAGACAGCAAACATAATAGCAGTCGTCATGATAATGATAGTAAACGAATGGTTAATACAGAAATATCACAGTTTGAGAAAACATATGTATCATTTCCAGAATTTATAGACTCAACTACCCTCTATCATCAAAGCACGATCTATTCCAAATAAACATCATTTAATAAACACTATTTTTTTTCTTCATTACTATACTCAATATCGCGCGTTGGAATGCTCCTCAGAAATAATATGCTGTGATAAATTTAGGTGATAAAAAAAATAGTGTTCTTATGTCCTACGTAGTCGCTGTATAGAATAAATACTGGCTACCCTGATGGCAAAACTGCGCCCGTGACATCCTATGTTTAACTTTGCACCATGATTCGCCGACGTCTCTCTATGTCTGAGACCATACCAGATCCTTCTAAATATGCTTCTATTATCCCCCACTCAGTACCATTCAGACCTGGCGCTCTCTTGGCCACAGCTATCCTCACTACCCATCCACATGGTTAAAAGCTCCCCTCGAATGGCTTAAACAGTTCCGTTAGCATTCCTTTTCCTTTTTGCTTTTTTTTTTTTTAACCCTTAATCCCAAAAAAGGGGCTTTTTTCATAGCATTAAGCAAAAGAAATATGTCATATGTCATATATATATACATCATCATCATCATAAATTATCCCGTCAATCTCAAAAACAAAGCTTAGTTTATATACTATTGTCCGCCGTCAAAAACAAAATCCAAAGTGACCAAGAACGCTCTAAAGACTATGATTTGCGGATTTAATCACAATGCAGAGAGGGAATCATGTCTTATAGAGTTTGAAGTTTTGTATCATCAGAAATTTGACAGATCAATTAAATATTGATGGATTGAATTGCATTTCACAAAAATATGTCAATACCACTTAAGAAGGGGTTGACTTTTTACATGATGCAAAAATAATATATTTATGAGAAAAGGGTAACCAACCTTGTCTAATTGAGACGAAGATAATGTCTTTTTTTTTTTTAGTTATCTTTTTAGAAAGCTGAGGTCTTTTTCGTCTAGGGGCAAGACTTACTTGGCTAGTAATGAGTGTTTCAGGCGGGCTTTTGATGAATCATAACCGACTATAACTGCGCGTAAATCTTTACTCCAATGTCTCTATTTTTCGTATAATCTTACAGCATAGCGTACGTTTTTCTGTCAATGGTCAAAGAAACCTTCAGAAAATGTGACAATTTACCTTGTTTTTTACAGCACCCTACGATGGGTAGAAATCTGATGGGTTTAGTGCGGAAAAGGGGGCCTCAAGGAGGGTCAAAACACAATGCTTTAAATACCAGAAAACAGAATAGATGATAAGAATGAGCGTGAGGTTCGGAAGTCAACCTAATCAAGACGAAAAAAAAGATAAAGAGGTTTTATCGATTGGATAGTGCTACATCAAGAGCTCAGGGCAAAGCGAATGGAAGAATATACTTGCAGAGTTGTTTGTGCAAAGATCTATTACTATGCATTATAAAATGGATCTTTGTTAGCTGATCATCGCTTTTGATTATTCTCTGTAATGTATATTTCAAGAGAGAAATGTCTAGCTGCTGGCGTTGAGTTGCCAAATGCATTGAAAACAAATTAGTGGGAACAGGTTATGAATTGAAGACGATGCTTGTCACAGTGCTTATATCAATAAAGATGTTCAATACACATATAAACCCTTATAATCAATCCCCTGTCCTGGAAATAGTCTATAAGCAAGTAAAGTATCTTTTAGGCCAGTCGTTAAGACAAAAAAGAGGTTCCTGCCGCTACCAATGACTTTTGAGATAACATCTTGAGTGAAATGAATTATTCATTCTTGAAAAAAATAAATTAAAATACGTATTAATATCCTTTGACTCGTCAAATGCTTAATATTCAAGGGCACTTTAGTGTTTCCGTGACAATAGCAAATATCGCAAGTTTACATTCAATTCTTTGTTGTCAATTATCTTGATTTCGTTTGATTCCCCAAGTAAACTAAACGTATACTCTTCACGCTTTTTTTTTTTACGCTCACATCCTTACATCTTGTAATAACCTTGGACTAGTTTTTGAGGCTACTATTCTGTTAGAGTGAGAATATGGCCATACTATGTAAATCAATCCCCCCTTTCTTTACTTACGCAAAAGCAGCCTACAAGAACAAGCCAAGCTCTTCCTCCATCAGGTGGTTCCTTTAATTCTTTCTCTGATGTGATAGAAATTGTATCTTCCTTGGTCCTTTCTCTTCTATCACATTCCCTTCTATTTCAATAATTGACATTTTAAATAAGCGATGAAAAAGAGAGATAGAGAACTATAATTTTATTACGGAAGATGGTGCATACTATTGGCCGGCATGATTTTCATAAAGTACGATATCTAACTCCGAAATGACTGTATGTGAAAAAAAGAGGGGGATAGGGCTTTCCTTTCTCTTTATGCTACCAAGTTCATTATTACACTTTACCAGTAGACAAAAGAACCGTTATCCCTCCTACATCAACACATTTGAGGATACTCTAAGGGCGCTTTCTTTATTATTACCTGGTATATATCATACATAACAATGCATTGACAGGAGAGACTGATATACGCTCAAAGGACGTTTTCAAGATAGTGACCTTTGTTCACAAACCAGTAATTGATGATCATGTGGATATATACGCGCCTATTAACCTTTTAACAAAAGTCCTTACAGGATTGAATCTCATTTCACTGGTACACACAAAAGTTCTAGTTGAAAAGCATTTGAAGACACAGATTGTGGATGGATCATTCAATGCTCGATTCATCCAAAACTATCAGACCAAAAAGCTGTGTCGTCTGGCTTCCTGGACATTGAGCATCATCTCCTACACAGAAGTCGTTGCAGAGATGCTTTTGAGCAGAAGAGTATCGCGAATGTCTCGATGGAAGTGTATCACAAGCATAGAAGGAATAAAGTATGTACATCATCATATCTTTTTTTCTTTTTCTGATCTTTCTGTAATTGACAGATTTCTACTTCGACTTGCTTTGTTTTACGGAGCAAAACGGAAGATGATACTTCATCCAACACATTATATAAGGAATGTGGATCCAGATACACTCGATCTACAACACAAAGATGATAAGCTCGAGCTATCACACCTTGACCCAAGAACAGGAACAGCTCTATCCAGAGAGAGTGATACAAAATCTCAGAGTAGAAGTGGATGGTCCCACATGGGCGAACTGTTGTGGATGGTACGACCATTGGTTTATGGTAACGGCACAGGGATTAAAGAACATACTCAGCTGTCTGACCATACTCTTTAGCGTACATGGTTTTGGTTGAACAAAGAAAGATACCGGCTCGTTCTGATCCAAAGGAGGTTCAAGAAGACGAAGAGGAATGGACTGAAAAAGATGAAGAGTCGCTATCCTGGAAACCATGGCTAGCATCTCTCTGTATCGATTGGATATCTTTGATGGCAGTCAATATGCAGACCCCAAACCGATTAGAAAAAGAAGAATTGAAGAGAAGAAGCTATTTATTGCTTTATTACTTCCTTAGAGGACCTATGTACACGCAAGTTACAAGGTACTTGTACATGTAAAAAATAACAAGTATATTGACTTTAACCTGCACTAGGATACTACTAGATAGATTTTGCGATGCAACAGAGCATAGACCTATTGTTTCCATTGTAACAGGTAGATTCAAATTAACAAAAAAAAGAAGATAAAGCGTTTCTCACGGATATAAATGCGTGTATTTGAATAGCTGCATTGAATGACTATAGACCATTCTGGCAAGACTCTTATTTCTACACATCTGGTTCATAGATTGAACCCTTGATTGAAATGTATGATTTCCCTAGTGTTCAAGCAAATAAATAAGATCATCCCCCCCCTCCTCCTTCTTTACACCTTTTATCTATAAATGACGTGTTTCATTTAGACTTTGTCATCTCTAAAGCTCCGCATAATGAATAGTTCCTTCAAAGTCCTCGGTGTGAAATACCCTTGTTAACTACAAACACTTTGTTTGCCTCAATGTATTAAACATTGAATATTTTTTATTTTAGTGCATAATAATTATTTCCCACCCCCTCATCCTTCTCTCCCTACTCCCTCATGATACTCTCTTAACCAGTTGAACGACTGATTATATGCGTCTCCATGTATTGCCGTAGGCATGAGGGGAAAACAATGTGACATAGGGTACAAGAAAAGGATCGCGTTTTTATTTATATATGAATATATACTTATGGGAATAGAAATAATATGTATATACAAAAAAGGTTGAATTATACACCACCGCCACTTCTGCCAACATCTTGTACACTAAGCCCATCATTTGCCTGTTTCCATCCTTGTCTCGTCTGATGATCTCCTTTCATATAATGACTATGTGCTTTTGCAGGTCTTGCTTGACTACGAATGATTGTTCCAACAAGTGCAATCGTTGTTACTGGGAATACAACATAATTAAAGAACTTTCCAGGCATATTTCAGAAATATAAAAAAGAAAAAAAAAAAAAAAAGAAAAGCTAGAGTTTATATAGTTTTTTTTTTGAATGCGTAAGAGTGAGATTCATGCATTCGGAGCATGAATTAACATAAAAACTTAACAAATCCAATAGGAACTTGGTTGTTGACATTAGACATCAAGTCAACTGCTTCTTTGATAGGACCAAATAATGTTTGATCGTTGTTGTCTATTTCCATTTTATCTTTATGATAGAGTTCTCGAAGTTGCTCTATTTGGTTATCAAGTAACTTTATCATCTTGAAGAATGAAGCTAGTTTGAGGTTATTAATTACCCTTTTTTATTATCATTCGCCTTACCGTTCATTTCCTTGTCTTTTTCTTTACAAAAATAGTAACGATATAGCCTTAAAAGAAGGGTAGCCTCTGCTTTGAATAGAGCAGGCGTATGTGCACACTGAATGACAATATCGATTTCATTTATGGATACTTTACAAACATAGTTAGTACTACCTATTCTTCTTTTTATAGCAAAAGCTTACACTTTGTCAACTTTAGCATAATTGGGCTTGATGGAAATGACGCTAAAGTAAAATAAGCGTGTTCGGCATGACATACCATATTACTTATCTCATCCCTTGTGTTTATGTTAGTTATATACATTTTATTGTTTCCTTCCTTTCTTACATCCTGCGTCCTTCAGAAAGCAAACTGGCTAAAATAGACCGATACTGTTCATTCGTCATCGATGGATCAATTATACACCGAATACTTGACTGCTTATAGTTCAATAATTTCTATAAAAGACAAATGTTAACTACATCACGACAAAGTATATCTTTAACTACTTGATGGAGAGAATCGGGATGTTTTCTCAATAATCTTGCAAATGGGTTTGTTTTATCCAGCAATGTTAAAAGTCGATATGACTGATTGAGCCTATTTGTTACTTCATCTAGCCCTCGTCTTTCTATATTTTCAATTAAATCTGGAGTGCAAGGTATGGCAAAGTGAATGTCATCCACAATCATTTCAGCTAATGGAAATCTCAGTTCCTTTTGTTCAGAAGATATCATGATTAGAGTACAAGTAGCCTTTAGCGGTAAAGAACATCGATTGAGGTCCAGAGGAATGTCACGCTCCCATACAGAATATCGTTCCATATGTTGTTCATAGTGGGTTTCGAAGCCTACGACAGGCACATATTGAGTCAAACCAGCATCCTTTGTGGATATCTCGAGCGGAAACAGGTCAAGCGATAATTCCCAATGCTCTAATTGTAAGAAGCCTGAGGTTTTTATGCAAGCGCGCAAATAAGTTACTGGCTGTAAACATGTGTTGGCAATCGAGGCTGGTTTGACAATAGGGCATAGAGTGAACTCAAAGCCCGTATCTTGTAATGAATTTCCTAACCCTTTCTTTCTTCTTGTGTTGATACTCTGAATAGCATACAACGTTTGGTTGACAGAGACCAACTTATCATTTAGTTCCTATTTCCCAACGAAAGCATAAATGTGATGTAAGGAGTATGCTCTTCGTTCTTACTTGTTCCTCTCTTTCCATCTCTTTTAGACTTGCTTCACTTAATGCCAGCTCTTTCAGTGCATCTTGAATTAGAGCATGGATCGCCTCAGGGTTATTTCCAACTGAAGTTGCCTCAGGGTTGAATTTGACTCTTTGATATTCACCATTGTCACACAGCGCCTCTAATGTAGTCCTATCAAGGACCCTTAATGCTGACACTTGGTTTAAACCTTGGAATGGCAATAGTTCCAGCTCAACCTCCCTTTGATTAAATTTAAAGGACATCATGGATACTTTGCCAATCCCATTAGACACAACAAAATTAAGGTCCTAAAGAATGAAATGATCGATTCAAGATCAGCATCAAAACGCGTATGATCTACCTGAATCTTGTCCAAGGAGTAAATTGGAGCTTGGATATTGAACTGTTGAAGATGAACAGTACTGTCATCAACAAACTTGTAGTACATCATTATGGTTCCTTGGTTACCAATCGCCAGTATACCACTCACTTCTTCTGATCGGACTATTTCTACGTGCTCTACTTTTTCATTTTCAAAGACCATCAGCTTCAGATCTTGGACAAGATTAGCCTGACTTGAGTTACGACAAAAGACCGCTCCTAATGCAGTACCATAGATAAAACCTTGGTCTCTTTTGAAGAACTGTTAGCGGACGAATGCGTTCTAGTGTATGTATTACTTTATCGAAAAGAACCGAGTGATGACTGGATCCAAGTCTTGGTAGAATTGATGGCAGGTCACCTTTGAACTTACGCCACCTAGGTCAGCAGGAAGTAGTTTACCTTGATATATCTCACATTGCTGATCAGAAAACATGTAAATGCCACTAGGATCAGCAGAAGCAATATAATACACTCTTTCACGAATCTAATATATATAAAAATATACTGTATCAGCTATACATACATCTTTGATTAAGGTCCTAACCTTTTGTAATTCATAATGATTCGTCTCAAGCTTTGGTCTTTTCTCTGCTTGTCTAGTACGTTTTTAATAAGTGAAGGAAATGCAAATAAAGGCTATCTATGCACCTTTGTTGAAAGATATTCCACAGATACACATCACCACGTTTTGTTAATAGATAACATACACAAGCTTCTGTCTGCTCACATGAAATAATGGCTTGAGATAAAGGCTCATCAGGTAACTTGGTTGTGATCTCTCTTCCTCCCACACACACACACAAACAAAAAGAGGAAAGGGGAGGTAATTTTAGTTTTTATATGGAATCTATAATGTTGCTCATTATGTTACCTCAATGTTGGGAGAGAATATTGTTTGGTGATCATTAATAATAAAGCTATAGTTATGAAAAGAGCAGCCTAACAAATGACACGATCTGATGTCATTTGATTCAATATTGAAGGAATGCTCAACCTTGGTTTCTATCCATTCCATAAGTCCCGTTTTACAAGAAAAAAAAAAAAAGAAAAAAAAAGTACGCAGCTGGAATAAATCACTTTTGGTGGCAAGAGAAATGGATACCGGATATACTTACACGGTCCTCTTTCTCCCTCTTTTTGGTTATCAGGGAGATAAAGTGATTAAATAAACACCTTATCCTTTTCGAGTAAAGGGTTGAACAATAAAATATCTGAAATTAAAAGGTGTCTTTTATGCTGAGCGCTGTTCTTTTTTCAAAATCACTTGTGAAGTTCCATGGCAGTGTCTTCATTTAGATCCTCACGCTGGGATCCCATACTTATAATATCTCAAGTAAGATGCAAAACAGAATAAACTACATAAAAAGAGCATCTGTTCATATAAATGTATGTAGATTGCAGCATTACAATCGCTAATATACATCATTCTGAGCATCATTCTCTTGGCTGCGACCGTACTCACAGGCACCGAATTATCTCTCGACCTCATCTTTGTAGATACAGAAATTCGAGCAGACACAGGCTTCGGTTGGACTGTACTCATTGTCTGGATGGTGAGTGCATGTGCTAGTATACCTCTTCTTGTGCTCATTGTTCAACGAGCAAAACAAATTCTTGATTTCGTCTTGACATTTCATTTTTTCCACTTGATCTTTGTCTGGAAAGTATCTCGTCATTTTCCTATAAGCTTTACCTGGTGGGTGCTTCAAGTCGTGGATATTTTGATCATGACACTTGGAGGAGAATGGGCATGTATGCACCGAGAAATGAAACCGATTATGATACATAGTAACAACAGCAACACACGGCAGCAAGCAAGTGGCAGCACGAGCATTATGATAGATGATCATAATGATGATTCAGCAGAGATTGGAAAAAAGAAGAGAAAAACTTCGGATGCGAATGTAGAAGACAGTGTGGAGCCAGAAGATAAAGGCTCATTGTTGACTGTCATGAGTAAAGCTAAAAAGGCATTGTCAAGTGGCCATAGTGGCAGTAGTAGTAGTAGTCATCGTTATGATGTGATACCAATGAAGGACATAGATGCACATAATGAAGTGTAAATAGCAATAAATCATATAATAATAATAGCATTCCCTTTTACAAACAGTCTATTTAATGCAACAAAGGGAGTATTTCTTGGATGCAGTGAGAGTGTGCTTAATGTATGCATATGTATTCCAAAGCTAGAAACCTTTATATGCGGTATGCTTACTATAGAAACACCTCTCTCTCTCTCTATCAGTGACACATACATGTATTTGAATTTAAAAAAGCCCTTTTGCAGGTGATTCACCATAGAAAAGGCAAAGAGGACTGACGTGTAACCTGACTGAATGTCTCTTTCTACTTGACGCCATTTGATTGGCTGTAATAACGTAAAAGCCAATTAAAATAATATCCACATTTTTGTATTTCTTCTTCTTTTTCCCTCTTTCATCTACAAAATAATAAAATGAGCTCATCTGATATTAAAGAAACTGCCCAACAAGCTATCGACGGACCCAAGCAATTCTTTAAAGAAGGTGTTCAATTTATCAACCGTTGTAAAAAGCCTGATCAACAAGGTAACCAAAGAAGAAAAAAAAATACTCATTGGCTCATCTTTGACACTTGTATATAGAATTCTTAAAGATCACTCAAGCTGTTGCTATGGGTTTTGCTGCTCTTGGTGCTTTAGGTTACTTGGTTAAGGTAAGTTTATGATACAATAAAAGAGAAATAAAGGAAATATAACGTGTTATTATAGCTCATCCACATCCCCATCAATAACATCCTTGTCGGCGGTGCCTAAGTAAAACTAGTCTTTCTTTTTTTATTATTACTCGAATAGTTTTTGTATATACATATAAAATAATTATTGCTTACGCCTGCTTTAGAGCTTGATTCACAACTTGATTCATTTGGTAGTAAATATGGACTGAGTACATCGTGTAGTTTGGGTGGCAATTTCCTCAAGAGAGAGAGAGATATCATTGACGTGTGTGTGTGTGTGTGTGTGTGTGTGTCCAACAGTGATGGTTTATGACCATTTTGATCAACATTATTGTCCCACATCAACATCTATTTCCATCTAAATGGCTCTCTCGTGCCATAACTCTTTTACTGTGCTTAAAGAGCAGGTATACCACAACATGGAATATTCTTTCTTGACCTATTATTACTAAAGATATGCGACATCTTGGTTCAATCTGAGGAGATCGGATCATGGTTCCTTTAGAATATGTCTACCCATCAAAGAGGTTTTGTTTAAAAAAATAAATAAATAAATAAATAAAAACGTCACCAGTTCAACCATTGTTTCATTTGCATATACATTTTTTCTTATGGAAGATTTCCCTGCTGGATACTTTTACATAAAATCTCGACATTCTGGAAAAGTCATTGATGGTAAATACCTAAATATTTCTTATTTTTGTTGCTAACTTGTTCTAGTTGACGGCGCTACACTGAAAGTAAGAATGACATACACACATACACAAAAAGAAAAACAGAATAGTAATGGCTTAAAGTGTAGAATGATGGCAAGATACTCATATGGACACCGAAGCATAACGAAGACAGAGATAACCAACTGTGGTATTACCAAGTAAGTTTTACGACTATAGCTTTTTCCTAATAATACATCAGGATGGGTTCATAGTCAATAAAAAATCAGGCAAGGTATTAGACGTCAGAGGTGGACCTTTGGTGGACAATGCATGGATATGTCAGTATGATCGTAAACTGGTAGCAGATGCTCATAATCAACGTTGGGGTTATAGCAAAGGATATATCTATGTATTAGCTGACCCACACATGGTGTTGGATGTCAAAGGCAATAGCACCTTGGATGGAACAAGGGTCATTTTGTATCATAAAAAGTTTGGATATGATAACACGCAATTATGGGATCTGATACCCGCAGGCGATATACCAGGAGAAAGAGAAGTTTTATTTGAAGCTGATTTTTTGTAAGATGGAATGAATTGTTGGTCTATCTTTTGGATCAACAGTAAGCATGGACGATATTAAGTCTTGTAATAAATTGGAGTATAAGCCTTTGTCTGGTATAGTGTATTGTCCATTGAGTACAGCAAGGCCTATTGATCCCCCTCCTTGACGATTTATCGTCATTTCAAAAGGTGATTCACCATATGCCATTGCAAACAGAGTACATCCTAGTGACCAAACGTCTACTCTTTCATCTATTTTGCTGTTTACTTTGACATCAAATAGCTCAGGTGCCCTGTATGGCATAGAACAATGTTCGGCTGCCTCATCCTGTATTTTATTAGCCATCTTTTTATCACCAATCTCTATCCTTGCTATTCTCGCTGAACCAAAATCCATCAACACTGGAGTTTTGCCATCATCTGAAAGCAATATGTTGCTATATAAAACGGATATTGGTTATTTATGAATTCTTGTCTTGTTTCACATACGCTGGTTTGATATCTCGATGAGCCCAAGGTTGATGAATTCCCTGTCTGTTTCTATAATCTGCCAATGCTTTAACACCAAGACATACTTGCTTAAATAAAGAGAGAATATATCCTTCTTCTAAATATTTTCCACTTTTACGATTGTTGTCTATTAAATCCTGCACACTTCCTCTCTAATGAAACAATGTTTATATAATATCAACATAAGTGAACATGTTACCTTATAAAAAGGCATAATCATATACAACATTTTGCTTCTATCGTCTTCTTTAATCATACACATATCCTTTTGTTGGTGTTAATATAGTGTTATTTTCATTGTTTGTTTGTTATACTTTGATTTTTATGATATTATCATGATTCAGTCGACTCAACAGGATCCCTTCTTTCTTGGCATTTTCAGTCACTTCTTTACTTACACACTTGATCACTTTTATAGCATAAAGTTGCTTTTTATCATCCTGGGCAAGATAAACAAAGGCAAATCCCCTTTTTTTATATGAATTAGCTTTTATAATCTTAAACATGGGTAGTTACCCTTCTCCTAATAGCTTTTGTAGCTTGAAACATTCTTGATTTACCTTGATGACACTATGAATCAAGCCATCTGATTGTTTATTTAATGTCACCGAATCGACGGCTGTAGCAACAGAATCTACAAAATTAGAAAAAAGGGACATACAGTAAGACCAACGCCAAAGGGCGGGTTTTGAAATTAATGGGGAACAGTTCAAAGGGCCTTAACTCTCAATGGGCGGTTTTTCACATCCCAGTTGGCGGCTTATTTTTGTCAAAGGACAGTTTTGCTTTTCTATATGACTTTCCTTGATTTAATAAAAAACGATGAGTACACTTTTTTTTTACGAGGATGGTCAGGAAAAAATTGTCGACGAAGAAGGTCACAATGCTATGGATTGGGAAAAGGTACTGCACCCAGACCACCCAACCACGTTAACCCGCATTAGACTCTATTGTGAAGCGCAGGTACCAAAGCAAAGCTCGGCTGATGAGGGTTTAGATACTAAAATGGAAGAAGTTACAAACGAAGTGAAAAAACAAGTAAGTATTACAGCAAATATTCCAATGAACAGAAACCACAACATCCTGATGGTACGTGACGGCAGATATAGCTTTTCTTCTTGCTGTTCTCACAAAATTTTTAAGCTTGACGTTTCGTGTAATGATAATAAAAAAGAAGGTGCAATGATTTCTAGTTCATTGTCTTTTTTTTCCTGAAGATGTATGTAGCTCAATTTTTATCTCGAATGTTTTCACTTGCACACACGCGCATGTGTGTGCGTGCACTATTGCAAGCAAAAAAGTTCTTCTCAAATAAAAAATGACTATTCAAAGATGATGAAGGAAGCTTTATTAGTCAACCTGAAATAAATTAAAGTGTTATTTTGCTTGTGCCAGTCCAACCCTGTGGTTTCCTAAATCATAAATACTATAATACTTGCGAAGGAATATGTCGCCCACTAAGAATAACCTTAGTACACTTTTCAAACAACATAAATAATTACTTTACCTATCCAAAGGGGCCCTGCAGGTGGAGGAATGTCCATACCCACAAAGCCAGAGATGCATTCCTCGCCAAGCTGTAGGATATAGTCTGTGCCTTGCAAACAAAACTCCTTTTCTGAAAACACAAAGCAGAACTCTGGAAGGCTGGAAATGGTAGAACAGTCGACGGTATATTGTCCATAGCTGTCGAGTTTGCCACCAAGTTGGGAGTTAATGGTCTCTGCCACAGACTTGGGAGCAATTAGAAGAGAAGTACCGGTATCAATAGCTGCACCCATGGAAAATGTATTGAGGTATTGATCATTGAATTTTATGTTTTGAAGCTCTATTTCCCAATAGCCCTTTCTTGTCACTGGTGACCAGGTGATATCCCCCGTATATCGATTTTCGTCTATTCCACCAAACACGAGCTCTCCTCCATTTGATTCACCACCTTGTTCTACGTCATTCAACCAAAACGAAAACACTGGCTCGTCAATCAGCCCTCGTTTGACCATGTTGTAAAAAGGTGGAACTGTGTTCTTCACAGAGATGGTGTCGTAACCAAGTCCAAAGATGCCATCAAAATGTGCTAGGGCAAAGGTCAGTCCTGGCTCGTTTGTGGATTCTGCAAATCCTTGATCTTTAATATCAATTTCTCCGACATGAAGGGTATCCTAACTATGCGTGTTAGATACAGTACACACAATAAAGTTGAATTTTACCTGACTGGTGAAGCCTTCTAATGATCCAGTACCATATCTGATTGCAAATTCTGTGCCATTTTTCTGGTATGAGGATGATTTTGATGAGGAATAGCGGCGGTGCATGAGACAAGCCAAGGCTAAACAGTGAGTAGATGGTACCCAGAGATTAGAAGACCCCGTATCGAATATGACTGTAAAGGTTTGAGCAGGAGTACCGATGCCGATCTCACCATAATACTACAAAAAGAGTCAGAGACAAATTCAAAAAAAGAAAGTGGGTGTACCTGAGCGTTTAAATAATTTGAAAGAGGCACGCCGTGTTCAACCGTGCCATCAGCCGCAGGATCAAAGACTTTATTTTTAGTGTCCTGGTATCGTTCTGTCTCAACATACTTTTGAAGCGCGACACTGTTTGAACTAATGAATCGCGCGTATTGTTCATCTGGGGACTCCTTTATTTTTTTGATAGGAACTCTAAAATATAAACATATTAAGATTCAGGGACTTTGTGTATCCTTGCATGTAACCATGACAACAATAAAAAGACTTTACTTGAAGGTGATTGCATTAGAAACTGTAGTAAATGCTACTGTTATGGCAATAAAAGTAGTCAATACTTTCATTTAAACCAAGAAATGAATTGAGTAAAAGAAAAAAGAGGCATGGCTTCAGAAATGCTCTTAAGGGCCTTCGCGTTGTTCAAGTATGTTGACATCATTTTACCATTTTAAGAAAGAAACTATGCGATACTCCCCCCTCTCATTGTCAAATATGTTTAAGAAACAAATAACGCGGGAGAGTGCTTAACTCAAAGTATTTCAATTTCAATGACTTCTCGTTCCTACGTTAATTCCAATCAACTCCAGATGCACCCTTTTTTAACAAATCTTAATTCACTTGTATTGCTTTTCTTTTAGATTCCGGTGCAAAGCTTAACTAAAAATGGTTTCTTTTTGTTATTTTTACATAATAGCTTCTTTTCATAGAATATTATCGCACTTGTTGATGCGCTGCTTTCATTTTCAAGCAGTTGTATCAGCAGATTATCATCAAAAGAATCCCTTGGCGCCCAAATGTCTTGGTATTGAGAGGCACTGAAACGGGACTAGAGATGTATATGAGTTGTTGAGATGTCATTTCTGGCTGTGTTGCAACATTTCCCTGAGCTGACTTTCAGATACTTTGTGATGGGATCAACATGATTTCTTTGTTCTTTTAACGATTTCCTGGTTACAAGTCTAGATTTTAATTTCAGCAACGTATCCCACACAAAGACGCAGCAATGGGAGTGGCACCATGCAAATATGTGGCTGTGCATTGTTATGATGATTCATTCAGTTTGACGTGTAACTACAAAAAAGGGGGAAAGAGTGCCACATTTAGCCAAGACGTGTGGTCGATGACTACATCATAGTTCATTGAACGTGTTTCCATTTTTATAATAATGCTATTCGTGTAATCTATGTGCCTTTAGTAGAACTAAAGAGTTTGATGTTGTCTTTCGTTTACATGTAGTAAAAGCGATTTTGCCATAAGACTCAATTCGTCGGGTCCTCCTTTTAAACTTTTGTTTATTTGTCTCAAAGCAGTTGAAGGATAAACATAGTTCTCTTAGTAATCAAGGGTAGAAAGTACTTGTCTGGAGTTCGATCTGGGGAAAATTGAAATGGCGCTTCATTAGCAGTTATTTATAAACAATATCTTATCATATTCGGACACTTGATAAGTATTTCTAGGAAACAGAGTTACTGATTGTATGAGTAACTTAGAACAATATATATGATAGAATAAAGTCGTCATCAATGTGCCAAGCATGTTAAGTCAATCAGGCCTATTTCTTTATTTGATCGTATAATTGTAGTAAAGCAGATCAATTAGTTGTCGAATTGTGTAATTTAGTTCATTTACATTTCTTTACCTAAAAGGAAAATGTAGTCTGTAATTAAACCTGGGATACATAATTAAAACCAAAGAATAACGCTGAATGAACCGAGTATTGTCTAAATAACCTTTCCCCAACCTAATCACCATTACTCCAACCACATTGCATGTATGTTTGAAGAAAGATGCTATAACTATAAAAATCCTTTTGTATTTGTGGAGAATAAAGCCTGTATGGCTCATATCCTTTATTTTCTCCTCTGCAACGTAGCCATTTGCAGTTGTTTATTAAAAAAAAAAAAAACACAGATCTATTTTTGGAAATCGATGACAAAAAAGGAGAGTAAGCTGCGAGAAATTCCGTCAAATGAACTGACTGTCTGTAGGACAAAGACAATTGAAATTGACAACTCAGAGTCAGTTACCATAGTAACTGTGTTCAATTGAGCTGACCCACCCTGTACATAGGGAATAAAAGTTGGACTTCATTTCGCTGTAAGGTGCCCACTTGTGACTCATTTACTACTGGTTTCACAAAAGGGTTTTTAGAGTGCTGCGGAACCTTTTTTCAGGTTTGTATATAATTGGGATGTGGTTTTACCGCTCACTTTTCCTCTTTTTTTTTTCTTTTCTTTCTTCCCTATTTTTTCGCCTCGTGTGTTTCTCCAAAAGGACAATACACCGTTATACCCCCACTTCTGTAGTTAATTCATTTTATCATTACAAGATATATTACATCCCGCTCATCTTTGCATCCAATCTCGAATACAATGTCTTCTCAGCATATTAGCATGAACGATATCCATCAACTTTTATTTGAAAACAAATTGGAAGATACCAAAAATGGTGATTTTGATTTTACTCAAGTCTGGGAAAACATTGACAGTGAGTATAATCAAGTTTCTGAATTTGTAGAAGCTTGTAAACTGATCGTTTCATCTAATCTTGCCGCTATAGCCTCTGCTTTAGCTTTAGGTGAACAACCCAATAGCTCAAAGATTGAGCAAACTCCATTATCAGCATTCATTGGTGACATTGCCCCTGCCGCTGCTGCAGTTGCTGGCGTAGAAGAATCTCCCATGATGAGCACACCCTATTTGGATTCTAATTTAAATACTCCCTTTACACCTGCAACTCTTTTTACTCCCAGTCTAAACCAGTTCCAAAACTCTCCATATTACTCACCCTACATCGAATCCTCCAACAACATCTTCAATAATCCTTTTGCTGGTGTAGACTCTCAAGACATTCAAGTTGCCAAATATCTCAAAAACGACCTCTCTTGGAATAACAACGATCCATGTTCATCCGCATCCAAAACACCTTCCGTAAATAACACCGAATCATTTGACTCTCTAAATGATAAGCCCTCATTACTTTTAAATAACACAATGAACAACATTGAAAACTCTTCTGACTTTCTCTTCCCTCCTCTTCCTTCTGAATCATCCACTTCAAACACACTAAACGAACAAGACGCATTACATCAAGATGTATTCAAATTGAGCGACGACCTCTTTGAATTTGATGACTCATTATTTAATATCACTGATGACCTCCATCATGAAGACAACTCCATTCCTTCCATCCCTATGCCTATGCCTATGCCAACAAAGAAACGCAAATCTGAAGACAGAGATATGAAAAAAGCAAACAAGCGCATCAAAGTGGATAAAAACTGCGACCGTAAACACGAATGTCCTATCTGTCATGCGACGTTCAACAGACGCTATAATCTCGGCACACACATCAAGACACATGATAAGAATAGACAAAAAGACTTTTCGTGCCATCTGTGCAACAAAACATTTGATCGTAAGCACGATTTATCAAGACATATAGCCACAGTGCATAATGGTGAACGTGCCTATAGCTGTAACGAATGTACTTCGACTTTTAGCCGGAAAGATGCCATGGTTCGACATAAAGTACAAAAGCATGGTTATCAGCCTTAAGACTTTTCTTGACACAGAAATAAATACCAAAAAAAAAGCAGAAAAGATGTATCAAAACCTATGTAAACTATTTAATGTAAATATGAAATAAAGTCTTGGTTTATTTATTATCATGATATATTTTTACAATGGTATCTTAATTTCGACCAATGTAGGTTTTATATTGTAAAATGAAAATAATCCCACAGTAATAACATCAATTGGATCTTTGCATTGTCTTGGCAAATAAGCTTTGCCAATGACGTCAGATACCTTTTGATTCTGTATGTCAATCATCATGATGGCCATTTTTTAACACCTACTTTTGACCAGAATATGTCCATGGAGCAAAAAGATGGTACGAATAGAGACACTTCCCTCTTATTAGAAAGAGCAAAATTTGTCACCTTGTTTATAATCTTTTCAAGGCGCTATGAGAACAAGTCAAAAAGAGCTAGATGACTTTTTTTTTTTAAAGAAAAAACCCTTCAAGGGAATCTTTTCATATATTTTCTTTATGCATTAGTTATTGATGTATGCTCTTTATATATGTAGAAATTCAATTTGTTTGGTTTATATGTAACAATCTCTGGAGGTATTTTATTAGTTCTTAAAGCATAACAAGACCAACCTTGCTTTGAGTAACATCAGGACATTTCCAGTTGTACAGATAATAGTTTAAGAATCCATCTCCTTTACCAAACTTTTGCTCGTCAACGAAGCATGCGTTATCCATCAAATTGAGTGTATTCATAACATCAAAACCAGCCTAATGATCGATTAGCTTCCTTTTTTTTTTATCATAAACTTCATTACCTTCTTGGCCAAGATTAAAGCATCATGGGCAAGTTCGTTCAATCTCTTTTTAATATATTTGTGTTGCTTGTCCTTGTCTTCATGAGTAGATAAATCAATAGCATAGTAAAACATGTAGGCAGCATTCAATGTGTTGTGCTTGGGATTACCAATGACACTGCTTGGAAGTGAATAGAACGAGAAGCAGTCTGTAATCTTTTTCGTTTCAGGATCCTGAACGACATAGCTCCAGACAACCTTGTCATGAGGAAGAATCCAGTGTTTGACGTCCTCATCTGTTTCAAAGATAGGCGCAAAATCAAATCGATTCAGATATTGATTCAATAATTCGCGTACTTGAGGAACATCCTCTTCTCTCATCTCTCTTAAATTGGGAGTGCTCGTTTGTTCGGGTAATTTGAATTGCTTTATCATGCGTGAGAGTGTAGATCTAGCTGGGATACGTGAAAAGTTACATTCTACAAGCTTCTTTGGATTGAGCGATCTGTGGTAATATCTGCAGGAAATGACAAGTTACAAAAAAAAATATACATTTTTATACAAATGATCCACTTACCTGCAAGTAGACACAGGTTTAGGGAGAACTGCACCAGCAGTATAGACAGCCTGGAAAATGTTCTCCAAGTGAACCCTACGCGTAACTTCCTTGATCAAGACAGGCGCCAAACGCTTTGATCGAAGTTTTTTATGCACACACAAAAAGTTGATCTCTACCAAATGATGCACACTACATATTTTTATCAGTCGGTTCATCTATTTTTTTTTCTTCTTTCTCTTTACTGTTCATATGTTCTTAGCGCAACAGGAATACCACTGATAAAGGCAACAAGCTTCTTATTTGCAGCAACACGTACACCTACCAGCCATGACTGTTTCCAATTAGGTGGTTGTAACGCCCTATTGTATAGATGTGTCAACTTCCTCTTTTCAAAACACTGTCCAATAAATCATTCAGTACCATTTCAAGAATTCAGCCGAATAATCAAATCTAAATTGAGCCTCGTCGTCCTCAACATAGTTTAATGACAGCAGTTCGTATAACTCCCTGAGCTTTATAAACAATGAGATATTTATACGCTGCCAAGCTTCACTATTAAACTTTACCTGCTTTTCATCTGCCATGTCAACTTCACACCACTCGAATTCTTTGGGCAAAGGAAGTGGTTCCTTTCTGATTTGATCATATGGAATATCTGGCTCAATAGGACCGGATTCAGTGATATGCTCGTCTATATGCAAAAATATATAAGTTGTCGCCCTCACTTTAAACAAAAAAGCGTACCATGACTAGGAACAGGTTGTGTATTCCAAAACTTATGGTCGGTCATGCTCTTTCTACCAGCCATGGTTGGATCAGATTGTTCCAACATGGCCATGTCTTTCATCATTTGTCGAAGTTGCTGCAAGGTAGCTTCTTGGCTACTTGAAGGGGCAGAACTCGAGGCACTGGTGCTCTTTAACTTTTCTGTCTTCTTTACGAGCTTGTCAACCTTTTTAGCAAGGTCTTGAAGTTCCTTTTCAGTCGGACCCCTTTTATCAGTCATATTTAATTTTGAAGAAAAAAAGGGCTTTTTATTTGGCCGAGAGAGAAAATATATAGTACAGTAAAAAAAATTTTTAAACACAATCCAAGTTTACACCAATGCAAGTACGACAGAACTCATAGATCATAAGTCTTAATAACTCGTGTCTTTTTCTAGTTGCTTGGCTCACTGTAGCCGTATTAGACGAGGTTTGTATATAGTTCAATAATCTATTGACCGCTGCTGATCTTGTTTCATTACTGTAATACGTTGTTAGTTCACCTATAAGGCATATAAGTCATCAGCTTGGATAGATATTCAAGATGACTTACCACACTCTTTAACCATGACATCAAACGTTTCAGAACTTTGGAATCTCATATAGCTTGATTCTAATAGTGTGTACACCGCTGGTTTCGCTGATTCAAAGCATTTGGGGTTCTTTTGTTGTAGTAACTGTGTAACCATCCTAAGAACTTTGTCATCCAAGTTTACTTCAAAATGACTATTTCTCGTAAGGTACGTATTATAAATATGCTGTGCTGTTTCTATTTGCTGGTGTGGTGTGGCATAAGTAAATGATTCATACTGTTCCAACTCTATGAAAAAGAACTATTTTTTGTTGTGACGTAAGAACCTTGTTTTTTTTCTAGGTTACATTTTTGCATTTTACCAAATTCTCACTGCTGTATTCCTCCAAAAGATAGTACAAAAAGTAACATAGAGGATATTTTGACAAAAGGATTGCCTTTAGCCCTTCTTTTCTGATCTCCTTTACACAAATATCATGCGGTGCATCTTCACCAAAGAAACGCTCCAGTTTCTTTGATGACCGTGTTGTCTTGAGTTTGTACTGATTATGAACTTCAAAATTAGGTAACAAGTTAGAACTCAGTAGACTAGAAACTGAAGATGAACGATGTCGAGCTGAATACCGATGCTTTGGTTCTTCTAATTCGGTATTACTCTGTTGAAAATAAGAGCTAGCTGTATCTGGCATCAGCATGGTAGGTACTGTATCATCTAATGGATTCCCAGGGCTAGGGATGACCTTGGTTTGCAGCTTTTCCTGCACAATCGAGGGTCTTCTTGATTTTGAGATCGATCGAGGGGTTCTTGGTGAGGAAACAGCTGCCGAAATGTTGTTGTTAATATTGGATAAATTAATAAAAGATGGCTTGCGTCTGGTAGTCCTTTTGACTGGAGGTGTTGCACTATGCGCTGTTGTACTCATAATTTAATGGAGAGAAAATGCAATTTTTAATTTCGTGCAGTAAGATTTATTTCATGTAAAATTAGCTGTGATTCAGGAACCAATCATAGCATTTTTTAAATTAGTGATCGAAAAAGATCTTGCAGACTCAATTTTTAAATAACCGCACTTTAGTTATATAGCCATTCTCTCTCTCTCTCTCTCTCTCTTTTTATAAGAGTGAGAATAAGCTTTACTATATGTAATGGTTTGAGTGCTTTGATGAAAGCTTGAAGCGTATATATGGTAAGTCCCAAAAAGACTTTATTTCACAGTCAGTGCCTATGTAACCAAAAAAAAAGTAGGTACACTTTAGCAAAACATGATTGAAAGAAACAATAATAATAAACTCTTTCTCTAAAAGACGATCAACATACATCGATAAAGACATCGAACGATGAAAGCAACTTCACTTTATATATATATATATATATACACACACACACACCAATAAAAAAGGCATCCGGCCTACACAGTCAAAAAGGGTTATTAAAATCCCATTTTTTTATATAAGCTGTGTAGCACTGTGTTTCCATATCGAATTGTCGTTTTTTGAACTTTGTTAAAGTTTTTTTCTCAGTTGTCGCTTCTGAAAAAACCTTTCACTGATGATAATAAATGGGGCTGGGATAATTTGCCCTTTATAAAGCAAAGCTTTTAATATGATAGAATTTCATGCATAAAGTCTGTCATATGTTGGATTATTAATGTCATCAGTCAATAAATAGGTTCAGGAAGTCCTTTTTTCTAATATAAAAGTATATAAATATCTCATTTAGTGGATACTTGGTGCTGATTGTTTGCACAGAGTGGAGTTGATATCTCCGAAAGATTCTACCGGTTATTATAGCTATCATTCACATTTGTAAAGCAAAACAGCATTTGCTCTGAGATCGAGTGTTTATCCTTTCTTTATCGTTCATTCTCCTGTTGCAAAACAATAACAAGCTTCACGAATCAAAGGTTTCCACTTTTGGCAACAGCCTGAATATTCGAACATACAAAGGGATATAAAAGCCATGATGGGTCTGATACATCATTCTCCCCCTTTGGACTTTTTGCTGGACGCAATAACGGTTGCTCAAGACCTTTGCAATGAAGTCACGACGGATATTGAATTGACTTTGAACAAGAAAAAGAACAGCAAATGCAAGATTCTATCAAGACATTACGCTTAAGGTCTTCTTGCCCATAAACACTTTGTCATGCTCTATGACACGGGAAATAGTAATCCTTGAAAATGAATAAATAAGTAGCCTACTCACCTTGCTTAAATGTCTATGAAACATCCAAGTAAAGTGGCATCGTGATAACCGTGCAAACTGACTGTACACGTAAGAATTCCGTTTTGAATGTGGCCCAAAAGACAACTTTATTTCAGCTGTAGAAAAAAGCACGAATGATTAAATAGAAAGAATTTCCAACTCGTTGCTCTTTTCGTGAGTTATTATTCTTTAATACAATAAACAAACGCGTAAAGAAGAGAAAGTATATTTATGCATACGTTCGACTACGTGTAGATCATAGCATGCTATGAGTTGCTTTTAATCGCTGTTTTAGTAGAATTGGCCAGCTGTCCTTCAAAGTGACCATCTTAAATATGTATAATGATGTTTGCATTATACAAATGACTGCCATTTCTTTTGGTTTACAAACAGATTCAATAAAGTATGACAGCACTTTTAATATCACTCTTGTGATCGGTCAGCCCTGTGTTACTGATGTGCTAATGATGCTTATTGATGCTTTTTTTTTTTCATTGTAGAATACTCTATCAATGTCTAAATGAATACAACCTTTGACTTGCAGAGAGTATTCAGCAAACTTCAAATTGCTGGCTAGACGGAATGTTGTCCTTAAAGGATTGTAGCTGTGACTTATCTGATAACGAAGCTGATCTGTTCATATGATATATTTCTTTTGTCATGTCAGTTATTTTGAATGATAAATGCATATCAGCCCACTTAAATAATTTCCACTACCCATAAACCGCGCTCTTTTCAAACAATATTATTTTGGCCCATAGTTTGCATTATCTTGCATGAATCTGATATTCTATATCACGAAAAAAAACCACCACCATCACCTAACCCCTGGACAGAAATTACTTATATATGGCTACAGTAGCAGTTATCTTAAGCATTTGATGTGTAAATCTCTCAGTCCAGGGTAAAGACAATACAATAAAAGCATCATATCTTTAAAGTGTATCAGCTGAGCCTCATTGATCGCATAAATATCGTGAACTTTGCAAGGTGGCACATCGGAATGCGACGTACGCTGTGAATAAATTAAAAAAAACGTTATTAAAAAAGGATAACTTGATCATTACAAACAAAAGGCAGTCTCCTCTGATGACAAAACATCAAGCCAAAAATAGAGAGATAAGGATAGTATTATGTGCATGGTTACAAAAGGGTGTTACTTACACGGATACAACTATGTGGTCAATGGGTCCCTTGCGCAAGTGATGTTCAAGTCATATGCTATAATATTCAGACGGTTATATTTTTATGTATGCGGAGATGCTGTGTTTGGTTTATGAACAAGGTGTCATAACTTGTAGTATAGCTAAGAGAGGTTGATGAAAAGTTGTTAAAATAGAATGAATTATTGTATATGATGTGCCAAATTTGTATTAATGATAGCAACTACTACAGCTTTGTATTAATAATCTACAATAAAGGATGAAACAATTCATCAAAAAGTTTTTCCAAACTTTCCACATGTACAAACAAAGTTAAACCCTGTGTAGCCCATTTAATTACCATGACACTAAAATCTGATAAACATAATCAGCCATCCCTGCTTAACCTAAATAATTTTTTCCAGTAACACACAAGTGTGACAACCATCGTGTCTTGACTTTCCACAACGGAAAAAAAAAGACAGGGTATAACTTGAAGCCATGTTCTTATCGGCTCCTTTTGTTCTTTTCTATTGCTTGATTAAATTTTTTATAAAAGGACTGATGTGTGGGTTAAGCTTGAACGTACAACGTGAATGTGTTACAAAGCTCTAAAGAATCTTCATCAAAATCTGATAAGATCATTTCAATAAATAATTTGCTCATTTAAAGCTCAGAAGTTGATATGACAAAATAAATAAACAGATTTTCCTCCCTCTTTACTGACTTTTTTTTTTTTATAAAAAATTAAAAATGCCTGTTGCTTCAAGTGAATATCAAAATGAACGTTATGCAAGCTTTGCTACAACTTCACGCTTAATTACCTGTTTGGTATCCGAATCTTTGGTTCCAGTGTACTTTATACCTATCAAGTCTATTGATGATTGTGATCCATGCATTGGTTTATGTTTACTGTTACGTGCTACTTCAACAGAACAAGAGGTGGAAACACCCAAAAAGGTAACTATTCAAGACATTCTTACCGTCGTTCCTCTTCGTGGTTTGCCTATCCTTAACCAGCAAGACGTGGCTGTATGGAATGGCGTGACTTGTCCTAGAATTGAACTAGTCGATAATCTTGATATGCTTCCTCATATTTACTCGGTTGAACTGTCAAGCCAGTTCAAAGCATCTGGCAGTGTCAAGCAAAAAACTGCTGACACGTTGTCATCCATTTTGGACAGCAACCAGTCCTTTGATCTTATTGATGGATACAATGCTGTTAGTCTCTGGACTCAGTTTGCTAGTGATTTGAACATTAATTCCAAGTTACGGGAACAGATTGGACAAGAACTTCAATCCTCTATCATGTTTCAAAGTAAGGAGAAAAGGAAAGAGAATATAATGGGTGGCGAGGGACTAACCATTATTTTTTTTTTAAAAAAAAAGAATATACCTATGATCATCCTAAATCTTTGCCATCTTGGGAATCTTCTACTATTAAATGGGAACAATCCATTGTTGAAGGTCATGCTACGCATCCTGTAAGTTTTTTTTTAAAAAAACTTTAAAATTTTCAAGATTTAACAATACGTCATATTTTTATTATCAGATGCATAAAGCCCGCAAAAGCTTTCCACCCATGCCTCCTCTTTATCCTGGATCTTACGATCTCGATCATCCTAATATTCGCCTGGTAGGTATTCCACGGGAAAAGGCCATGCTACGTGGTAATTATGAAGAGTTGTCTGTGCCCCTGATCAATGCATTAATGGACGCTGGTGGAAACCACAAGGAAATTCGTGAGCAATACCCTAATCATGTATTTATCGCTATGCACGAACTACAGTTACCCAACGTTGAAGAAAAATTCAAAGATGCCATCATCTTTTCAAAGGATTATCAAATTAGCGTGGAAGCTTTGACGTCATTACGCTCTGTGGCTCGACCTGATATTTTGCCGGGATTGAGTGTCAAGCTTTGTTTGGGAGTGAAAATTTCGTCCGCCATGCGTACCGTCACACCTTTTACAACTTACTTTGGACCTGGCTTCTCGTCCGACGTTGTACCTCGGTTAACGTATGATCATGATATTCTAATCATTGAACGCGAATTGGGAACAATCACCTATCGTCATGAAGATTCCGATATTGCCAAGCATTGTAGTAGTGTTATCCGTGAAGCTGTAGAATATGATCCTCAATACAAGGATGACTTATTTGTTCCTTGTGCTGCCTTGGTTGAAAAGATACAGAGACCAGATACGGATGAGACGTTAGTGACGCATGTTTGGAATTTGGATACTAAAGAGAAGCGAAGAGAGTTTTTGGATAGGTAAAAATATAGAAACATGTGATGATTAAAACCATTATTTATTTGGCCTTTATTAGATACGTTGACTTTGCCTTGCGTGCATTTTTACCTCCCTGTCTACAAAATGGTGTTGCTTTTGAAGCACATGGACAAAATACCTTGGCACGCTTTGACAGAAAGACTGGTGTACTCAAAGGATTTGTTATTCGTGATTTTGGTGGGGTTAAGGTGCATAATGAGACACTCAAGAAATCTGCTGGTTGCGAAATAGACGTCTTACCTGATAGTTGTGTTGTAGCAGAAACAGTAGACGAGGTAAATATTGTTCTAGTAGCAAACAGACGTGTATACCAACATGAATATTTTAGGTCGTTAAACTATTGTATCATACTCTCTTCCACTGTCACCTGCAAAGACTCATTCGAGTATTAGATCTTCATTATAGTGGCGAAGGATGGGAAATTGTTCGCAAGTATATGGCTCATTATATTCCAAAGGACCATATCATGTGGCCCATGTTTATGGAACCTAGAAGAGTACCTGGCAAATGTTTAGTGCGAATGAAGATTGATGAACTTTATCGCGATGTGAGTATTAAAAAATAACCATTGATCACATGACACTCATCCTTTTTCTAGTACATCTATCGTCCTGTACCAAATATAATCAACTTTAAACCTCAAAGCCTTTCTGAAACTATGTAAAGGCAATGTATTTTATATGCACATGATTTCTTTTTTTATTGTTTATACGTACATTACACAGCTTGAATATTTTTATTAAAATACAATTTGACTAGACTTTTTACATAAACTATTGAGTTTTTCTCTGTATCTAAATGTTGTCAGTTAAATAGTTGTTTCTATCCTTTTCTCTATCTGGTCTGAAAAAGCATTCGTAAACTTGGATTATTTAGGATTCATACACAAAAACGCCCACTCTTGTGAGTTTATTTTGTAAAAGCAAAAGTACAAGTAATGTCGCATAATTGGAAAGCATATCCGTACTATACCAGCATTGAAGCAATTACAGGCAGAGATTTCCGCCGCCAAGGGCGAAATAGTATGGCTCCAGTAAAAAGTTATTGGCACCTAATGACGCAGACTTTGCCTCTCCCATAACCATAGGCTGTGTGCCATTTCATCTCGTGTAAATTGAAAATTGTAAGGTCGGCCATTGGCCATCAGAACAAGGGACCAGGCACTCATAAAAACCATCAAATACCAGAGCAGCTTGCAAAGACCCGCAGTAGCAGACATACCGTTGGGGTATGCATTAGCTGAGCCATGTCAATTGTCAACTAGCTTATGTGTCCCACTGTGCCAGCCAGACAGCAGGAAGCATCATCAACAATCTGCCACAGCTGTAATCTCAGATAACTAGCTCCCTGTAAAGATTTCAATCGAATGTCCTATTACTCTCCTTTTGGCTGCCTGAAAGCCCTCCAGTTAAGTGATGAAACGAGCAACTGTTGTCAATCCAGGACACATATTGGGCATCATAGAAAGAGATTGCATAGATGTCCTTAAACTCACAGTCATCGTCTTGCTGAGTAAGTTTATAAAAACTTACCTTGACCAAAGAGAGCCATCAAGAGAGCCACCAGAAAGAGTAGAAGAGAAAAAAGCATAAAGAGAAAGGAAAGAGAGAAAAAAAGGGATGAGAGCAAATCTCCCTCTTTTTATACCCTCTTCTTAGTTATGTGAAGTTATTTCTAAAGTGTTTCATAACTTTTAAAAGGTTAGCCTATATTTTTTATACCTTTTATATTCATTCAGATTGTTGCTTATATATATATATTTTAATGAAGTTGTTCACCTCTATTTTTATATAGTGAAAAACGAAAGGGGCAATAAATTTCATGCATTCTTTGTATATGTTACTCGTTCCTGGGCTTATTTCCTAGCCTTGGTCACACATCATTTGTGTTACTCTGCCAAACCCTTCTTTTTTCTCCTTTTTTCTTTCTTTTCCTTTGAAAGATGAAACAAATGGCTTTAGATTGCAGTCATGTAAAAGAATAAGAACAGAGGCAGCTATTAAAAATTTACCTTGACAATTAATAAAGTAACAACGTGTTTATCGCTTGACAACCTTTTTGCAATGAAAGCATGTTGGTCTCATTCTGTTTCTTTTTACAATATTGTTTATTGACTTGTAGTATGCTTTCATGAATCACCTATCGTGAAGCCAACCATCCTGAATGGAAAGGTCTTTATAGGATCTTTAGGTAAATAAGTGGAATTGAATCATAAAATAAGCCAACTTGTAAGAGCAATGAATTTGTAAAAAGTGCGCAGTAGAACAATAGACAAAGGGAGAATGTTTCACTCTATTTTTTTTTTTTTTTTTTTCTTTAAAATCTGTCAATGACACTCATTCGAGGAACAATAGGAAAGTTGGACAATCTCTTAAAATATGCCGCTCATGTCAGTAATCAACAAGTTAAAGATCGCGATCCTAAAAGAAGAAGAATAGATCTTGAAAAAGGCATAGAGCTCGTTTTTCCTATTGAACTCATAGGAATAGGCAAACTACCCTCTGACCAACACAGATCGCTACTTCAGCTATTAATCGAACATCAATCTCATGCGATCAAGTTAGATTGGGATTACGTCGACATGTCAGAAAGTGTATTTGTTCGTATGACAGCAACCTCACCTGATAATTTGATATTATGGGAAAACGAATGCGTTGTAATTCAACAAGATATGAATGCATGTTATAATAAAATTCAGGATGAGCGACAATTGTTTGCAGCCGTTGCCTTGGCTGCTAAATCCAAGTTACTGTTCGTCAATGACATCAAGCTATTTGATAATTCTGGTTTATGTACGACCATCAGCATCACAATAGACTCAAAGAGCAAAAGTAATGTTTTGGTAAAATCGATCTGTGATTTTATGCAAAAAGAACAAGAGGAGTCAGAATCTTCACAAGATAGTTCCTTGGAAGCATTCTTTGATACTTTACGTCCACCTGTTTCTGATTACTATCTTGACAACTATACCTCTGAGCAAGTCGTCTCTCATTTGGCACCTTTTCAAACACAGAATGTGCAGTGGATGGTAATTTACTCCTAATGTCTATATACAAGCTCCCAAACTAAACATTGTTTATAGCTCAAGAGAGAAGGCCACTGTGCAGACACTTTAGGCAATGTATGTCCATTATCAACCTTATACGAACAGCCTCCACTCTTACACAAATACATCAATGGATCTTTAGTAAACCAAGTGACTGGAGAAGAAGTAAATGATGCTGAACGTATCAAAGCATTACAGATGCAGTCATACCGAGGAGGAGTCTTGGCAGATGAAATGGGTCTAGGAAAAACCGTTTGGTAATTATTATACATATGTAAAAGAAGGAGCATAACAGTTAATACACAATTAAATGTAAACAGTGTCATATCTCTATTATCGAAGCATAGACATAGCAAAGACAATCCTTTTCATCCACAAGAAGCCATGTTTCCTGATTTGACCATTTCTTCTGCCACATTGATTATTGCACCTGGTCCTATTATAGGACAATGGAGTACTGAAATTAAGAAGCACGCTCCTGGTTTACGTGTCTATGTTTATAATGGAAGAGCAAATAATGATACTATTGCAGCGAGCGAACTTGCAGCATATGATGTAGTGTTAACACACTATGAGGTATACTATTAAGTCATAAACAACTCTTCAAGCGCTAAATGAGACAATTTTTATATATATAGACATTTAGAACTGAAATAAATCACTCAGAACCACCTCCAGAACGGCCACGAAGACAAGGTACATCCAATATATTTACATTTCTTGAGGCTTTATTTATAGCAATGAACTTTAGCTGTCAAATACATATTTCAATTGAGCCCTTTAGTATCTATACTCTGGTTCCGTTGCGTACTGGACGAGGTAATGACGTACCTATTGAGTTCATTACAGTAGACTGATTTCATACTTTAGGCACAAATGATTGAAGCAAACTTTACTAGAGTATCCAAGATGGCCAAACGCATTCCTCGTTGGTACTCTTGGGCTGTATCTGGTACACCGATGAAGAAGAAATACACCGACCTATATGGCATCTATGAGTTTTTACAAATCGAAACAACATTTACTCCTCAACTGTTTGCAAAATGTGTCAATGACAAGAGGCTGTGGCCTGTATTTCTTGATTTTGCAAAGACTACAATAAGAAGAAATACAAAATGGCATCTAGAAAACCAGATTCGTATCCCCAAGCAGCATCGCCATGTCGTTCGTGTGCCATTTTCTACAATTGAACAGCATTATTACGATGATCTTTGGAGAAAGTGTCGGGATGATTTACATTTAGAGTGGTTAGATAGTATCAATTGGACTCTACCATCGAACGCATCACCCGAAATGGCCACGATGTTTAATTCGACAAAGCTTCGGATGAGAGCATGGGTAAGTCTAAATAGGGAGTACTGTTGTGTAGGTTGGCTCATTTCTTTTATTTCAGCTTCTTGCTCTTAGACAGAATTGTATTCATCCTTCAGTAATCACAAATGATTCCATGCGTATAGAAAAGAAGCTTACTGGAAGCAATAATCAAACAGACGTGCAATCACTATGGGAAGTTTTGGAATATATGAGAAAATCCGCAGAAGAGACACTGGATAATCATCAACACGCATATTACAAGCTTAAATTAAAGTCTGCAGGCATGCATGAAGTCCTTAAAGATTGGAAGGCTGCTTTAGATGGTTATCTGGCTTCTATCCCCAAAGTAGTCGAGCTCGAACAATATCATTCCAGTAGAGTTCAGAGGCATATGGACAAGAACAAGCACTTATCCAATGCGGAAGAAGAAGAATCTAACAGAAAGTTGGGCGTTTTGAAGGCGAACCATAACAGATGGCTGATCTTGCTACACCAGTTCTATTTCTACACTGCTGGTGTTTATCATATATTGGGACAGGAAGATATGGAGACATTGTACTATAACAAAGCAGGCGATATACGTCGAGTTATACTCGAAAAGGTGGCTGATAAGGTCGATACGACTATGAAGGATATGCAAAAGGCGTCACAAAGATTTGTATCTGATGAAGGCGCATTCCACGTAGGCGGACGTAATTTTGAAATAGATCTATCTATCCTGCAAGAAGTAGGGGATGAAGGTGATGAGGAAATAGAGGAAGATGCAGAGAACAAAGAATTAAGAGCACAGTACGATGCCAACGCATTTGAAAATGTGAGAAATATTGGCATCGTTTTGGACAAGCAATTGGAAAAGATATTCTATCTAAGAGGCAAGCTTTTGCCCTTTTTAACTCAAAAATTAGTTGATCAAGGAGATTCTACAGAGACAAGCGCTACAGGTTATTTTATTTTGAAAGAATATTTGAATAAGGCTAAACTAGATGTTTTTATAAATAGGCGAAGAATATAGCAATTCCTTATACGAGCAAGAGGTAATACGTCAATTGTATATAAATATGCTGATTTTAATAACTGTCCTGTAGATGTGTCAAGTATATTTGAATGCCTATCAAGCATTACTCCAAGACAGAAAGTTTATTATTAAAGGCAAGTTGAATACAACTATGAATACAACTATGTGTTCTCTGTCCAACACTTTTTCTCAATAGGAACTGTTCCTTCAATATCCGAGTTGATCACGGGAGACGTAGAGAATGGCGAATATATGAGTGAAGAAGCAAGACGTATTCAATCTGTTGAAAGTAGCTTCAGGAAGCATTTGAAACACAATGGGTCTTTTCGGATTGAATGTATCAAGGACACAGAACAATATCTACGAAAGCTGAGAAGTGACATTGAAAATGTACCAGAGACCGAAGCTGCACGCGCAGTCATAAGCGAACAATGTGAATGGATGAGGACAGTTGTCCATACACAAACTAAGCTGATTGATTACTTGGATGAGTAAGTGCTTCATCAAACAAAGGAATAAAGTGACTGAACCTTATTCTAGTGATGTTCGAAAGATATCATCCTTACTCAATGCGCGTATAGCTTATTACAAACACCTTCAACAGATTTCTGATACTTTGCTTGTAAGGATCTATTTATCCTACTGAACTACATGAACTAAAGAAAAACATATAGGAATGGGAAAGTCCAAATCCTATAAAAGAAATTATGACTCTCAAGAAGAATGAAGAACAGATGGAAGAACTAATAGCACAAGCTAAATCAAGGAGTCAGTACTTCCAAGTACTTACAGAAGAACAAAGTCTAATACATAGTTCTGGACGGAAGGTTCAAAAGGACTGCTTGATCTGTCAAGAACCTATAGAAAAAGGCATGATTACTTATTGGTAAATATAGTCTCTTTTGAATTATTGCATGTATTCATTCAATCTTTTTATTATTATTTATTGCAGCGGCCACACAGTAAGTATTTTATTTACCCCTTTACTTTTTTTTGCATACTTATCTTTTATATAGTCATGCTTTCAATGTGGATACATGTGGATCAAGGCCAACAAACGATGTCATACATGTAATAGTAAGGTTCTCTCTAACCAGTGGTATACAATCTGTAAGTTGTCGTTTAAAAGACACCTTTACCTTTATGACTGATATTTTAAAAGCGTACAAACAGGCCGAGATCCTTGACCATGACAGCTCACATGACAACACGAACCACAGCGAATCTGTTCGCCACAGCGAGATAACTAGAGGTGATTCCAAGGCTCTGTCTGCAGTACTAGAACGAATAAACGAACAAGAGATTAATGGAGAATACGGTGCAAAGCTAGATTGTATTATTCGACACATACGATATATCAAGTTGACAACCAACGGAAAATGCATTGTTTTTTCACAGTTTCCCAAAGTGATTGAAATGCTCAAGCATGGCTTGGAAAGGAACCAGATCAAGTGTATGACCTTAACCACAGGAAAGAAAAGGGCCGACGCGTCCCGATTTCAAGAAGATCCTGAGATCACTGTGATTTTATTGCATTCGAGAAGTCATTCAAGGTAAATACATACATCTATGCTGAGCTCTTGATTTTAACCATTGTATCTTTAGTGGACTTACCTTAGTTGCTGCGCATACAGTTTTTATAGTTGAGCCGGTTCTCAACCAGTCTTTAGAAAGACAAGCTATTAACCGTGTACATCGTATTGGACAGACTTATGAGGTGAGTGGGAGAGGTGTTTAGTTTTTGTTTAGATGTTAACTATTTATGTATGCAGACAACTGTTTTTCATTATATTATACAGGATACTATTGAAGAGCGTATTCATTCAATTTACAGTAAAAGGCAGGTTAAAAACGACAAGGTTGTTTCTGGTAAAGAAGATTTAGAACTATCCAAACCTTCTGAAGGTGGAGGAGAGTTTGTTCATGACGATGATCTTAGACGATGCTTCACAGAAAATGTAGCTTATGCGCTCGAAAATTAGGGAAAAAGATCAATAAATAATTTATTTTTACTGTATAACCTTTAGAGTATTATATTCATCCTTTTACATACGACTAACACCATAAAGGTTTCCACCTTCTACGGTATTATTATAGATCACAGAAAGACAGAATCCAATTACATGACGAGTGTCTCTAGGATCAATGATGCCGTCATCTAAAAGGCGAGATGAGGTGTAGTACACATCCGATTCTCCTTCTACAGAGGCTTGAAACAAAGCTTTACGTTGGCCAAGTAATTCTTCGTCAATTTCCTTCTTGGATCTATAGATAATATTAAGCTATAGTCAGTTTAAAAGAAAGACATGCGATTTACCTTGCTGCACTCTGTCTGGCGACAAGGTCTAGTACACCCGTTAGCTGTTCAGCACCCATGACAGAACATTTCGAGTTTGGCCATGAAAATAAAAATCTTTACAAAAGATATTTAATAAATATCACTTTTTGATTTTGGTCCTTATTTACCGTGGTTCGTAGGCTCTACCACACATGGCATAGTTACCAGCACCATAACTAGCACCCATCATGATGGTGATATGTGGTACTTTGGAGTTACTGATTGCATTAATAAAACGGGCTCCAGCCTTAATAATGCCCTCTTCTTCGTATTTCTTTCCAACCATGAACCCTGTGATGTTTTGTAGGAATACAATCGGTGTGTTTCTAACAGGTTGGTTAGCCCCTCTAGAGAGTCTGTCAAGCTTAATACGTACTTGGTGTTACATAATTGAATAAATTGTGTTGCTTTGTTTGCCTCTTGATTGAATATGACATTGTTATTGGCAAGAAAACCAACAGGGATTCCTGTTCATAATGGGTTTAATTCTGTGTGTATCTATGACTAGAGCAATGATGATACACATACCATGAATAAAGGCCCATCCACAGACCAAATTTCCACCGTAATTAGGCTTGAATGGAGTAAATCGAGAGCCGTCAACGAGTCGTATGATGACTTCAGTAGCATCAAAAGGGATACGAATGTTTGCAGAAACAATACCAAGAAGTTCCTCTAAAATAAAAAGAATATATGTTCAATTAGAATGGCCAACAAAGCTTGTTTCTATTTCCTTACCTGCAGAGTAGTAAGGCTCTTCATATTGGCCTGCTAAATGTCTAGGAGGCAACTTGCCTTTCTGCTCCCAGTTCAAATTAGCTATCCAGTCACGAGCTTTTCTGATAGCATCGTATTCATCTATGGCCAGTTGGTCACTTAAACCGGATACACGAGAATGCATATCTGCTCCTCCAAGACTTTCAGCATCAACTACTTCACCAGTGGCCATCTGCACTAGGGGTGGTCCACCTAAGAAGACTTGTGCTTGTTTCTAAGAGAGGGAGGGCATGAGCTGCTTTTACAAATCGTCTAGAATTGACTTTTCGTTTACCTGAACCATGATCACATAGTCGCTCATACCAGGAATATACGCACCACCAGCAGTAGAACTACCAAAGACTACACAGCAAGAGGGGATCCCAGCCTTTGATCTATAAATAAAAGGCTGTATAAATTTATATACCTAAAGTTAGATGTGCCATAACTTACTGCAAGGCGAGGTTACGAAAACCGGCGCCGCCTCTATGGAAAACACGAAATTGTTGTTGTAGATTAGCTCCTGCCTGATGATAACATATATATATATAAGCAGGTTCAATTAAATATTCATGCCCATAACTTACAGTTTGCGTCAAGGTCACTGTGGGCAGTCTGTTTTGCATAACGATTTGATGAAGACGTCCGGTTTTTAGCACTGATATTTCATTAGATGCACCACCAGCCATAGTTGGTACGTTGGCAGAAACACCGCAGATCACGCCGCTGTGTGTAGAATAAGTTAGCAAAGTGAATGCTTTAGTGAGCTGTATTATTTACTTTATAAGTCCAATGCCGCTTACGACGGATCCACCTGATAAAAGTTAACATCTACTTGTTATATGGCTGTCTTTGTACCTAATGTCATATCATCCTGATCGTAACCAGCTAAAGCACAAAGTTCAAGAAAAGGTGAATCTTCATCAAGAAGCAGATCTATACGCTCGCGAGCTTGTTAAGGCAAGTGATACAGCATTAGTAAACTCCGGTCAAGAGGTGCGTGTCACAATGAGCTCTGTGTGTGTACCTGAGAGTTGTCCGCGCTTTTTATGAAGTGCGATATGTTTAGGTTTCCCCTCATTTGTTGCTTCTCTCAATCGCTCTTTTAATTGGCCTATTAACTTTTCCCACTCTACCAAATTTTCCTTATACTCTTTATCCTCTTTATTAATCGCGGTTGGATAACGTGGAACAAGGTGGTCTAAGAGTGTACTTGTGGACATTTGAGGGAAAAATAAGAACAAAAAAAAAAGAGAGAAAAAAGACAGTTCTCACATGAATTTAAATAAGAAAAGACACAGTCACCTTTCTGTAAACAGCAAATTCTACTTTGGTCAGCATAAACTGTCAGTTACGTCCTAAGGATGATCGTTTCTGTTTTTGGTTATCTCGATTAAAGAGAGGTCTCTCTCTCTTTTTTTTTTTTTTCTTGTGGTCTAACTGAAAGATTCAGAAATTTGGAAATTTAGGTTAAAAGGTTGTACATAATGCCTACAAGCAAACAGGGTGTAGTTTACCACTCAAAAAGGTTCAACTAGGTTTGGAGAAACGATTGTCCAATAAAACGATTCGAAGTGAAGACGCTTTTCCTTATTTGTCAGAGTTAAAGCATTGGAGCCGTTCTGCAATGATAAAAACAAGCAACATGCCCCAAAATTGATATTTCTGAGTGATCACAGAGCTACAGGTTCTGACATAGCTTCGAAGTTCAGAATACAATTGATGTCAAGTTTATCCATCAATAAAGAACACGGAGCCTTACCAGTTGTGATAATTTCAGACAACGAATAACAATAAAAGAGAATCTATCAGAAGCAAAAGAATGAATAAAGAAATGATTAGTAAATCAGCTATTACATTGATATTAAATACTTTATAAAGAAGAGAGTTTATAAGAAAAAAAAAAGAGAGAAGCAAGAAAAAGTGAGTAAAGTTATAAAGAGATTATGAATATCTTACCCGAGGTGCATTATATAGGGCCAGCGATAGTTGGCCTGGAGAAAGAAGGGAAAAGAGAAAAAGAGAGCAAGAGAGAGAGTGGATGGGGCCAAAGCTTGGTTCTTACCAAACTACTCCCAGCTAGCACCGGTACTGTTTTCGATTTTATGATCTATTTTGGTCCAAAGAAGAAAAGAAAAGGTAAAGAAGACAAGATCAGACTATTTATATAAGGTCTCTAACAACTTTTTCAGTTACGTATCATTTATGCGTTGACCACATTTATTTATACTCAAAATATCAGGCTCATTTTATGTATAATTAAATGCTGCCTTTTAAACAATAAAGAAGACACCGAAAATCAATTAATGTGTTACTTGTAATGTGTGCGAATATTTTATGAAAAAAAATGTATACAAGGCCGTTCGGCTCGGACAAAGGCTCTTATAGTGGCTCCTCTCTTCTCCTTCTCACAAGTGTATCTTACACTTGGCCCCATTCATTCCTTGCAAAACATTTTTTACCCTTGATCCCAAAAGGGTTTTTTAGTTACCGCCATCCTTCCTTTCTGAACTGTTTCGGACGGGAAAGATGTAATGTTACAATCGTGCGCCCAATTGAGGTTTTAATTATTTATAAACGTATACAAGATCGTCTTTTAGATAGCAATCTTTGGGTGCTATTTTTATTTCGACCACTATTCTCCCTTAATATTGTTTCAAGTAACTCTGAAAGTTATTATTGTTGTGATGATGTAGCAAAGATATTCTATGTTTAAAACTTTCTCACATGCAATAAACTCTGATTTCCTTTTTGAAAGAGGCTTGCACTTGTTTTTTTTCTTGGGTAACTTTTCTGTACAACCTTCTAAATAGGGAAATCGCTATGTTTTCTCACTTTCTCCAAGGGCAATCTAATTCCCGAATAGCTGCAAGTATTTTATTTCTTCTTGATCACTTTTCTGCATGTAATGGAGAACACTAACTTGGACGATATCACTACTAATAATCAGCAACGACCACGGTCAGCTTCAGTACAGTCTTCAAGATCATGGCCACTGTTGCCTGTACTTCAAGTTACAACCACTGGAAGTAGCAGTAATGATGCCCACTTAAACAATCGTCAAACCGAAGTCATCAACGAACCCATTATGGAAGCAGACAGTAAAAATGCTTCTAGCAACAGCACAACTTCTGATTCAGAGACTAGCTTAGAGTATGAAGACATACTCGAGAAGGAATTGCCTAGACGTCATAGCTGTACTAGACAGCTCACTGGGAAAAAGAGCATGACGGCAAGTAAAAAGAGTGATTCCGCCGGAACTCTTGTTGAAGCTGCATTAGAACAACCTCAGGCTAGAGAACGACACGTTCGATTTGGAGATCATATCTTGGAAGCCGGGAATCTTGTTGAACGTATGTTGAGTACGAGAATTGAAGATAACGTGGAACCACCTAGTCACAATCATCACACGCATACAATTGATGAAGACTCAATCTATTTAAGGAATGGATCCATTGAGGACGGCAGATCACCTAGCTCTCCAACTGTAGGTACCGGAAGCGTGTTAGCTAGTTTGATGAAATTAGAAAGTCAAAGGAGACAAGCTATTTTGACGAAACAAAAGAATGTTAAGCGAAAAAAGGTAAATAGGGATTCATTCAATATCTTTATGCTAAGAACCTTTTTCCTAGTCAAAAAAAGGCCAAAAGAGCAAAATGCGGAAGCCAAGATCCCTGTACAACCTACAGCCCAACTTTAGTTCCGACGGACTTGCTCCGTCAACCAATACAAGGCCAAACTTGACACATCGCCCCACCAGTTGGCTATCCACGCTGACAACAAGCAACCATCTTGTTCCTAGCCTACAAAAACGAAAAATGACAAGTGCTGTGAGTATGTCACGAAGGTCATCGATTGATAGCATGTTCACAACAGCTTCTCAATTTGAACCTATAACACTCGAAGATCGGATCCGTATCACATTTGAAATTGCAAATATCTTACAAAAGCAAGAGTTTCTACGAAAGCTAGTCAAGGCACTCATGTTGTATGGCGCTCCAGCACATAGACTGGAATATATCTTGCGCCAAGTATCTCGTACGCTTGGTGTAGATGCTGAATATGTGTATATACCCAATGTTATGTTCTTGACATTCTTTGACCAATCTACGCATACAACAGAAACACACTTTATTCGATGCCCACAAAATTTTGACATGCATAAACTAGGTGAAATCTTTCGCTTGGAGAAACTAGTGTCACATGGAGAAGTCTCGGTAGATGAGGCCCTGGAATTCATAGACAAGGTTGCTGATGAACCGCCTTTTTATCCTATTTGGCTCAACCCAATCGTCTATGCCATTGCAAGTTTTTGTGGCTGTGTCATGTTTTATGGTGGTCAATTCAAAGAAGGCGGTCTGTCTGCTGCTTTAGCCAGTAAGTCATATATACATTTGTGTGTGTTTATTTTCAAAGCTAACATATACAAGTCTTTTTTGCTCTTTATGAGCTATTCACTGGTCGCTATGTAAGTTTCCAGCCTATATGGGAAATTACTGTGTGTATATTCATTGGATTTGTATCAAGAGGTAAGTGGCTATTTGGATCTAATTGAGTCATGTTTCTTACTTTTTTTTAATAGCTGTCTGGAGATATGAATTCTGTTTCACACCGGTTGCTTTTGCTTCATTTATTATCATATTACCAGGTTACTCTATGGCAGTATCTATCATCGAACTAGTTTCTCGTCAAGTTGTAAGCGGGGTTGTCAGAATGGTATATGCAATTATTTATTCCTTCTTGTTGGGATATGGTATCGAAATGGGCTCTGAATTGTTTGGCACTATTGACCAAGAATCTGTCTCTGCTCAAGGTGGGGCTGCTGCTTGTCGAGATGCGATTGGGTCTAATACGTGCAGAACCATCATTTCAAAATGGTTTTATTTTCTAACTGTGCCACTATTTGCTGTTGCTTACTGCATTTACCTTCGTGCACGTCCGGCTAGATGGCCAACTATGATTTTTGTTGCAGCTGCTGGTTTCGTAACAACCTATGCCTTGGCCTGTTATACGAATGCGCCAAGTCAGGTCTTACAGGTTGTTCCTGCCTTTGTTGTCGGTCTTTTGGGGAATATATTAAGCAAGACGACTGGAAAGATGTCTTTGGATGCAGTGATCTTGGGTGTAAGTAGTTTAGGTGATTCATATAGAAACATATGACTAATATATGATTATAGATATTCTACATGGTTCCGGGTAGTTTAGGTAAATGAAATGAAATGTCTTGATGACGATGTATTAATCTAGTAAACAAACAGGGTTGAAAGCGGCTCTTGGATTTTTTGGACAAAATGGACAAGGAGAATTTGCAAACCAAGGAGCAGGTTTTGCATTAAGTATGATTGAAACGTCAATCGGTAAGTTCATTGAACAGCATATATATATATATACAATTTACCTTAAATGTTGTCATTAGGTATCTCTGTAGGACTGTTTGTTGCAACCCTTATTGTATACCCCAAAGGCACTCAGCATACACCACTCATGAGTTTTTAAACTACAAAATCATTATTTATATAGAATTACTAGACTATCGCTTATTATTGTAATGCCATAATTTTTAACAATATATACTTTATCCCTCTCACTCTTACACTTTAAAAAATGAATATAAAAAGCGTTTTATTATTATTTTGGAGAATTTGATGCGGTTAATTTCTAGAATAGACCTCAGGTTTACTCTTGTCTTTCCAAATAGAAGGAAACATGAGTAGCATGAGGTTAAGAATAATCCCATACTTGGCATTCATTATTTTCGTACCATTATATTGTTGTATATACAAGTAACGCGAACTTCGTATCACCCCTGAGCATAATTCTAATGTTTTGTGACTTGATTTTTCTATTGTCAATCGGAGTAGAAAATGTGTAAAATGCACAGTAAGTGAATCTACCTTTCTTTTTTTTTTTCAGCTTCTTTTGTTCTCTCTAAACATAATGGCAGATAATGTAGTCCTTCAGTTCACTGTTTTATTCACGGCACAAAAGACTAAGAAGTTCAAAACATGGCAAGATGGGACAATGAAATATTATGGCAGTAATAAAAAAGTAAAAAGTAAAAAAATGCCTTTTCTTTTATATGATTGACACGTTTTGTCTTAGCTGGTATTGATAGATGATAAAGGCTACAACATTGATCGCAAGTTCTATAAAGGAAATATACCTTCAATAGGCGATGAAATAGAATTTGATGGACATATTGTAACCGTTGAAGCATGCGACGACCCAGTTCATTCACCCAGTACCACTCCCGTAGCAGCAGCGCCTCAACCTGTGAATGCGCCTTTTAAGAAACCATCGCTCAAATCTATTCTCATGGCACGGAGAAATATACCAAACACAGCGACCACAAGCCCTGAATCAGGTTACACACCATCCCCCACTGAGGCAGATCAGGCTACGATCGCGTCAGTGAACAGTGCGACAACAACAATACCATCCAGTGACAGCCCCGTTAAACCATTTACTTCGCCACTCAAGAGAAAGCAAAGACTTGTTAATGTTGATCCTGAGGAACTGGAAGATGCGATGGATATTGATGAATCACCTGTGAGTACAGTTGAAGCTGCATTAGGCCAGCCTTCAACAAGTAATGAAAACACAACTGTAAATAACTTGCGACAACAACCGAAAAGAGCTCGATTTGGGTTATCAAGGCCCTCATCTAGTATTGTAAATAATGTCATCAAGAAAAGCGATACATCAACGTAAGTAACCTTGTATCCTTCAAGCTAAATCCCCTATTTATCTTTATTTATATATAGTGATCAATTTATTGGATCATTCACTAAAGCTTCTGATATACCTGAGACTACCGAATCACCTATTGAATCATCAAATTCAACTGTCAACAAACCTTTCAAAACGCCATTTGTAGAGGGAGTGTGAGTATTTGTTTAATATAGAGCAACAGAAGCATCTAATTTTATTTGCAGATATACCACTGCAACATTACAATTCCCGAGTTCTCGAAAAGCTCTTGCTGTATTAAAGTCCAGAAAATATCCAAAGAGATCAAAAGTAGTGCCTACGAAATTCGTAAGTGTCTATCTTATATCTTCTCAAGATCAACTCATGTTTTGAATGCAGCCCAATGTCAATGTATATAGAGACACGTTCAAGAAGATCATTTACGAGCATTTAGAGGTAAGCTGTACTATGAAGTTTACACAGCATGGCTCATATCTGGGATTAGATCTTGCTATTAAACTATGGTCTTTATTTCTATTCCATCTATGAAAAGTACGCGAATGGAAAGCAAGGAAATGATTTGGAAAGGACGATTCGAGCCAAAGGACTTGGCATGTATGTAGATTGTGAGATAAAAGGAGATACTCGATATCAAGATAATACACGCTATCGACTTGTGCTTCGAAATAAAGAGCATCATTCAAAGTACAGTAAGGATGATATTTGGATCATATCCAAGGTGTCTACATTTGACCCAAGCCAGACATTTCTTGCTCGCAGTATATTCTATGGCCCCTTTTCAGATGGTACTCTAGAGGTAAGATTGTCATCATAAAAAAGAATGCGCTCCTAACCATATGTTCAGGTGGACTGTGTTTCTCCAAGAGATGCACGCATAGCAAATAAAATCGTGAGTGAGACTAGATATATATATGCACTGCGATCCATATCTGCTAGTACAGAATTTATGATGCTGGATACGTTGGAAGAAAAATTAGACAACCTACCGCTGCTACCCTATATTTTAGGTGATAGACAAGGCAGAAAGAAAAAGGATTTGCTACCGCCTGCGCCACTGCCTACATTGGCCCACATCGAGCTCAGACGAGACGATTGCATTGACATGAACGCTCGATTAGCAGAAACCGTAGCTCGGTATCGTCTGAATGCGGACCAAGAGAGCGTGCTGCGCCAGGTAGCTGCATCTGTGATCACATGCCCTGGCTGGAGCGAAGAATCGCAGCATCCGGTCGTGCTTGTCCATGGCGTGTACGGATCAGGCAAAAGTTTTCTCGCAGCCGTTATCATCATATTTATTCAAGAGCTACTTGACGCAGTCAATGGACACCGAGAACCAGAAGACCAGGTTCAGTTCAAGATCTTGGTGTCGTCCATGACAAACGTGGCTGTGGATCGCATTCTACAGACATTACTCAAGCTTGGCTACGACCATTTTGTAAGAATAGGTAGTATGAAAAAGATTGCTAAAAACATACTGCCTTACACTGCAAAGGCAAGACTATCAAGCAATGAAGGTAATGTGTCATAAAAACAAAAACAAAAAATGCTAACAAGAAGGGGATATTAGAGTTGAAAGAACTTGAGCAAATGCTTGACGATGGACAAAACTCTGAAGAGGATTTGGAAAACATTGCTACTGCAATTCAGCGCTTTCGAAAGTCAGAAGGTATCTCGCAAATTCATACCGCTCCTGTCGTTGGCACCACCTTTATGTCATCCGTGTTTGACATATTTAATGGGGTTAGCTTTCCTTTTGTTTTGATTGACGAATCGTCACAACTTATGGAGCCATTGACAATGGTTCCCCTGGCCCGATTTTCATGTCATCGTCTCCTGATGGTTGGTGATCCCTTACAAGTAAGTTTCAAAGTTTAAGAAGGCTGAAAGCAAAAAGTATTTACTGCATTGATTAGTTACCACCCACTCTTGTTTCACCTGCAGAAGAGGGTAAGATAGGAAAAGGGCTGGATAAGACGCTATTTGATAGATTTATTGAGGTATACAAATATAACTATTTATGTATTGATCATTTATGTATCTTTCTAGATGGGTTATGAATCGATTATGTTGAGAACACAATATAGAGTAAGCATACATCAAAATCATCCAATTGTTTATAAACACCTTTGTAGTGTCATCCAAAAATATCTGCTATCAGTAACAAGCTCTTTTATGATCGAAGGCTACTCAATGGAGTAACTCCTCAGGATCGTGAACCTCTACTTGAAGGATTACCAACAGTTTTGTTTGTGGATATTGGAGGTACAGAACAGAAATCAGCCAGAACCAATTCTTTTTGGAACGATATCGAAGTGTCTGTCACAGCCAAGATACTTCAGAGTATGATCGAATTAAATGTTTTACCAAGTGAAATTGGAGTGGTCAGTTTATGTAAGTAATAGGGGGGACAATAGTTCAACAAGGGGGGATATTGATATATGTGTATAGATAAAGAGCAAGCTGATAAACTATCAGACCACTTGGCTGCGCATAACGGTGGTAACAGTACGTACAAGAATATTCAAATATCAACGGTAGATGCGTTTCAAGGAGGTGAAAAAGAAATCATTATCTTGTCTACAGTGCGTACGACTGAAAGTGCGTTTATGCAAAATGAGCCGCGTATAAACGTTGCACTGACGAGAGCAAAAAGACATTTGATCATATTGGGAGATAGACATATGTTGTTGATGAACGATCTGTGGTCAAAGATTATATGGGACTGTGAAGGTAAAAGGAACTACACGTGTGTTTTATGTTATTCACGTCTTTTTAGATCAAGTCATGACATGTCAAAGCTTTTTAAATTTATTACAGAATCTTGAAATTAAAACTTGAATCTGAAATGATTCAATTCGCATGTCTCTTTGTTCTTGGTTGATGTCTTTTGTGGATAAATAGCTTTAAAGTTATTGATATAGGACTGAGATAGAAATGAAGCTGCATAAAGATCAATGCCCTGAGAAGAGGGTCCCTGTGGCTGAGAAGGAATATCTATCTGAGTTAGACTTGTGTTAGGACATGTTGGCTTACTGAGTGTGGTTCGTTCATTTTTATCTTTTAAAAGTGAATCAAAAAAAAAAAAAGCGAAGCAGTTTAAATGATGTGTTTACCATAAACAGTGATAAAAGATGTTAATCGATCCATGACAGCTGAACCAAGCTGTATTTTATCATTTGACTCTTGCCTTATTAGAGGTAATAAAGGTGGCAGCGGGATGGTTGGAATAAATTTTGACTTATCCATCCAATTGTCCGATGTAACACATTTAGAATTCTGAAGAACTGGATGTTCCAAGAATCCATATATAGATGTTTGTGGTATAAAAGAGTATATCCAATCATTTTCGCTATCGTCTACTCTTTTAAGAACTGACTTTGCCAGTTTCCATTTATAATACCCATTGTCATCATTACTGCCATTATTGTAATCAACATGCGTCACCAGTTCAGGAAAGGCGTTCCTAAAGTTGACGACTGTTGCTTGTCTTAATAATTGATAATAAATATCTGCGTTTATGTTTAATAAAATAGCAATAAATAAAATAGAAAAATGTACAAACCTTTCTTTGGTAAACATGGAAAATAGTTTAGTAACTTTTGACGGTATTCGTCTGAAATAAGCATGAAAGAAAAAAGGAAAAATGTTGTAGTTCATCGGAAGCGCCGCAGGGAGTTGACGGCTGTTGACTAAATAAAGACAAATACGTGTTACACGGCTTACTTAACGATTATAAATTGAGAGACAATGATATATAAACGTAGTATTCTTTATCCGCTCTTTCCTTTTTTCTTTAATGACATCAAAGAAGGAAGACATGGAAAAATATAAACAATTACAATACATTCAGGATATGCTGGATGATCTATCCGTTGATAGAGAGTCTATAGAAATCGTCTTTATGTCCATCAAGAATGCATTTTCAACTTATCCCAAACCTAAAGTAGAAGACATAGAGGAAGAGATCAAGATACAATACGATGATTTAGCGGCGCAGGTTAGACATTTAGACCGCTCCTTGGCAAAATTGGATAGATGGATGAAATCGTTATAAGGTAATTTATTTATTTAAAAGCAAATCCTTTCTTCTTTGTTCTTTCGATATCTAATCTACGCTTCTTCTCTTCTAGTTCTGCTAGCTGTCTATCAAGTGCTTCTTTCATTTCTCTGTGTCGAATATAGAGCTAATGCATATCATTGTTATTATAATTCATTCATAAATCATTATAGACTTTTACCTCCTGTTCAGACTGTTTTAACTTTCTTTCCTTATCTTGAGCCTTTGCGTGCAATATGGCATTCATTTCTGATTGCAACTTGGCTAATCTTTGCTCGTTTGCAATACGTCTTTCTTCCATTCTTTGCTGAGGACTATACATATATAGATTTAAGGATTCTTTTCAACCTTTTTTATTATCATTTTACTTACCTGACTTCCTGGAATACTGATGCATCCTGTTGGAAACCCATGGCTGATAATCTCTCAGTACGATAGTTTTCGTAAAGAACATTATTCGTATGTTCCTTTAATTCTTCCATATGGGAACTAAATGGATTCCCCTTTGAGTTATATCTCTCTCACTTTTGCAACCATCCAACTTACCGAATAAGCATTTGACGCAATTTAACAAAGTCGCAGTGATCTTCATTATCAACCTCGATGATACCCCAAGGATAGAGTCTTCCACGGAAACGATGACCACTCTGGGTGGTATATTCATGATTGGAGCCGACGATGGCAAAAGGAATCTTGGACATAATTTCTCTATTTTCAGAAATAGTCTCTATATCATCATGCTCATAAGTAGACGCCTGGTATATTTGGATTCCATGGTGTTCGATGTCAGCCATAATACGTTGTTTGAAGCTTATGATTTCTTCATCAGACATGGTATCAGCCTTGGCAATGACAGGAATCAAATTAACACGTTTGTGAAGACGACGCATAAGTTCGATATCAATGGGCCTTAAAGAATGGCCTGTGGGAGCAATAAAGTAGATACAGGCATGAATACGGTTATCCTCCAATCGCTGACGATGGACACGCGTCTCTTGTTCAAGATAGGTATTATATCGAGCCTCGATGTCACCAAGAATAGGTATCCAACTAGAGAGACAATCAATGAAACGATCGTCATTGTACTTTGCCTTACCTTTGTTCATTGTTGATAAAGTCACCAAAGCCAGGAGTGTCAACGACGGTCAACTTGAGTCTGACACCATTCTCTTCGATATGAGATGTCAGAGATTGAATAGCAATTGTCTTTGGTAATTCCTGAGGGATATGAATCTCTCTGGGAGGAATGATTTGAGTATTGAATAAGGTATTAATCAAGGTTGATTTTCCAAGGCCAGATTCACCTACACACAAATTAATAATAAAATAATAAATATTGTGTGTACTTACCAACAACCATACAGGTAAACTCAAAACCGGTTTTAACAGACTTACGATGTACCTGATTAGGTAAATTGGCAAAACCAACGTAACCTTGCAGTCGTTTGCGTACAATCTTTCGCTATAAATGAATTCAATGAGAGATTTATTTATATTTTTAGGACAAGTATTTACTTCTATTTAAACACATTAAAAAGTCTGATTTACAAGTCATTTCTACTGCTTACCACTCATTTTTTATAAAAATAAAAGAGAGAGAGAGAATGAAATAGAGAGAATGCTATAGAATGGAATTTATCGTGTATAATCAATTCAAAGGGGGGGGAACCCTTTTCATTCAAAGTATGCATTTCCTTGTCTGTGTTATTGTGTAACTCTATTTCAATTGGTCTTTTTTATTTCTGTCTCTTTCTCCGCAAATCAAGAAATAAACAAAAGGTCTCGTTCTCCTTTTCTCTCTCTCTCTCTCTCTCTTTATTTTTATATTTATACATACACACACATAATGTTGCCAGATCAAAGGACATCTTTCTATGATGCTTTACCTATGCTTAACTCTTGGTATGAATCTAAACCTATCAAACAAGAACCACCCAAACAGAGAACGTGCCTAGTATCGTTTTCTTCTGAACCACCCACAGTTCACACTTGCAAAATAAAACGACCTGACATTCAAAGAAGAACGAGTAGTTCAGACAGTGGTAATTAATCTATTCTATTTAAATAATCATGTGCTCATTTTATTAATAGTCAAAGAGTTTTTTAAACATTATACAACCAAGTTATCAAAACTGGCTTCATAACATTTACTCTAATTTTCTCTTTTTTAATATTTGCTCAAATGACTTCAGATCTGCTGTAAACAATACCTAATTTTTATAAAGTTAATAATAATCATAATAAAATTACTTATTCTAATTTTTTTTTTTTCATCCTTACAGAATGCGCCCAGCCACTATATTCCCCAAATAGTAATCTAAAATGATTTCCTACTTCAACGTACAATTTACTCGTCAGTGATTTTCCTTTCTTATTGAATCCATAAGATCTTTGGGCAATTTGCCAAACATGTGTATCTACTGGTATTGATTCTGGATGATCCAATGACATCAAACACTACACACAAATGAGCTCTTTTTTATTTTCTTATCTCTTTTGTGAAGGTATTACCACACAATCAGCCACTTTTGGTCCAACACCAGGAAGTTTCATCAATTCTTCTTTGGCCTCCTGATAACTGACTTTTCTCAACGAATACAGCCAATCTAATTGGCCATGTTCTTCTTTTATCTTTTTAGCTGTGTTTGCAATGTACTTGGCTCGATATCCAAACCCTAATTCCCTCAATTTGGCCTCGACTCCATCCTGCACTAAACTATCCAGCGTAGGAAAATCATAATACACTTCCCCTTCCAGTTGCCCCACTTTTTGTCCATAGTGAACACACAATTTGTTGACCATTTGTGTGATTCGACTGATATTGTTGTTACTCGAACAGATAAAGCAAATCAGATTCTCCCACGGATCTTGACGAAGGATGCGAATACCTTGAAAGTGAACTGATTTGAGCTTAAAATTCGCATCGAGTTGAGACCAGCGGCTGTAGCATGATTCTAGGGATACCTTATCAAGCTGGAAATAGTCTCTTAGCAATGGTTCTATCTTGTCTGAACCATCCACGGTTCCGTAGAATACACTAGATGCTAACAGTGGGTCAAACTATCAATATGCACTTTTCAAACAAAAAACACACACAACTCACGAGTTTCTTTTAGCACAATAAGATTTCCTTGTAATACCGATATCCACTTGTCTTCTATATTCTTCCATCGAAAGGATTGACCACATCTTAAGGTGTCTAGTCTTAGTTCCTTTGGTGAAATATGGAGATCTTTCCAAATCAAATTGGCTAATCTTACATTAAGCATGTAAAAAAAAAAAAAATCTTGGCTCTTCTTTACCAATGAAAAGCAATCACCAAATAAGGCAATTACCGAACAACCATCTGAAACCTTTTTTTTTTTTTTTTTTTTTTTTACGAATTAATGCTTCCCAGGAAGGACGCCTTCTAACGTGCCTTCCAACCATCTCCTACTAAATACTTTACAGATAGGTAACTTTGTTGTCTATTGAATAGTCCCGCCTGTTTTCAGCAGTTCCAGTTGTCCTATCTATTGAGGAACCCTGTTCCGCTCGTCTAATTCTGGGTTTTGACTGTTTGCAATATAAGCACACAATATCAACACTAAAGTATAAGAAAAGTACCATGTGTTGATGAGCCTGTAATAATACATCAAGATCACGACAAGAGAAGAGAGAGAGAGAGAGTCCGTTTTACAAATCATATGAAAGCAGGAGCGTGAGTTCATCTGTAAGAATAACTTGCTTTATGGCCAGTATTTTTTTTTTATCTTTTACAGCAAATACTTATACAACAGAGATGCTGTATGAAAGGTTGTAACATAAGGATGTGTCATCCTTGAATATACCTCAATCATCTTGGACAAGATCGATACACACACAACATGAACGACGTTTCATTTATTAACGTTTCCCAAAATATGTCCTACATTTTGCTTTTCGCGTTTATCGCCTTTTTAGTAGACTTCATCAAGCGAGTTGAAGTAATGCATAACTTTGATTGAGGATACTCTTCAAGCGACTTCCCCCCCCTTCACGTCGTCTTCAATTTTGATATATACTTTGTGTATCTGATTTTTCTGGTCACCTATACTTATTTGTCTTTTATATACTTCCATCGAATGGGATTGACCCTATATGTTCAGTCTTGGTTTCTTAGGATGAATGTAGAGATCTTTTGAAATCAAATTGAACTAATTTTACAATAAGCATGATGTAGTACAAACAGTGAAAAGGAGTAAAGGAACCAACAAAGAAAAAAAAAAAATTTGACACTTTTTTTTTCCCTTTGTGTTTTTAAATGACAACAACAAAAAGAGGACGATCACTTGTACGTAAAAAGTCAGAAATAAGACACAGTGGTGGACATTCGTTAAGAAGACTCTATAGTTCACCTTCCATGTCATGTAACCTATTTGGTAACGGAAAAGTCAAGCCAAGGTTACTCACAACAACAACAACGAGCAAGGTGCTGATCAAGGACCCTTCTACATCCCAGCTTAAAGTAGAAAACAATGAAGACGCCTGGGGTTATTTGGTCAGAGAAGGTGGAGAGACGTATACGTTGGATAGAGAATTGGATAAGCGTTTAGATAATCAGGCAGCAGGATACATTATTGGTAAAAAGGAAGATTGTGACATAAGGTTCATATATATATATATATATATATATCATGTATGAAATTCTATTTTTTTACTTATCCTTATATAAAGGCTTTATCTTAAAGGTGCTAGCGATGTACACGCCATTATCTATTGTGTAAGCAACATCAACAAAAAAATACTATAAACACGATACTCATGATCATCCCTTGTTAGAGACACAGATCCATAAACAATGTTGAAAGATTTGTTCCATATGTGTTTGATAGAAGGTAAATGGGGAGCTTAACTCTCTTCCTTATTCTAACAGCACATAGTTCAAATGGAACATGGGTCAATTTTAAAAAGATACAGAATGGCGCGATCGAACTCAAGACGGGCGATATCATACATTTTATGGATCCAAAGTTATACAATGAAGCAGCCAATCCAACCTACAAATTTGTAAAACCAAAGACAAGCACAACAAGGGCAAGAGCAGTAGAGGATCTCTACGTACTAAAATCACGAATAGCAGAAGGAACCTATGGTGTGGTTCAATTAGCAGAGTGTAAAAGGACAAAGAAACGAGTGGCGATCAAATTGATCCGAAATAGCATGTGTCACGGAAGAAAAAAGCTACGCGACGCGTTTTTAAAAGAAATTAGTGTCTGTATGTCAATGCCTGTTCATGTAAATCTTTTTTATACAAGGAACCATAAAGAAAAAAAAAGGCTTACTTTATGTTTATAGCCGTGTATTATACAAATCAGCAAAGTCTATGAACAGGATGACATCATGTATATTGTTATGGAATAGTAAGTCCCCCCCTTTTGATGATCACCAAGCTTGGTTATTAATCTTAGTAGTGGTAAAAATGGTGACCTGTTCGAATGCGTTGCCTCTTATCAGTTTAAGGAGTATGAAGTAAAGATCATATTTGATCAGATAGCACACGCCATTGCTGTATGTGTTTATATGCATATATAAAACCATCACTCACATCATTCGAATAGTTTCTTCATGAACGAAATATTGTCCACAGAGATATCAAGTTGGAAAATGTGGTTATTTTTGATAGAGAAAGGCTTATTGTCAAACTGTGTGATTTTGGCTTATCTACCTTTATGAGGCCAGGTAGACTTTTAGAAACAAATTGTGGAACTGTCATGTATGGTATGGTATATCATCTTTTTATATGCATATATACTCACCCGTATAAAGCTGCCCCTGAATTGATCGACTGTCCTAATGGATATGGAAAAGAGGTCGATATCTGGAGCTTGGGGGTCTTGTTATTCACTGCTCTTGTCGCATTTACACCATTCTTACAACGAAGTGAAGCTGAAGAACACAAGAGGGAGACAATTGACCAAATAAAGCGTGGTGATTTTAATTTCGATTGCTCTGTGTGGGATGACATAAGTCATGAAGGTAAATAAAGAATATTGAAGGAATGTATTTGACTAATGTAGTTTTTCAACAGCAAAAGACCTGATTCGAAAAATGATGACAGTAGACAAGTCAAAAAGATATACGATTAAACAAGTACTTGTGAGTATTAAAGTAAATGTAGACATGTATATCAAATTCATTTTCTATAGGCACATCCTTGGTTACAAGATTTGGAGGTAAATGAATATCCTCTCTTTTTTTTTTGTATAAAATATTAATATCGTCTTTAGAAATCCACTCATCCTGACTTGACAAGAAACCCTGAACTAGTTTCATATCTTGAAAGGAACAAGAATTAAAATAAAAATACCCTCCTCTCTCTCTCTCTCTCTCTCTCTCTCTCTCTTTGTGTTTACCTCCTAAATCTGTATGAGGCTTATTATGGTATCGCTTGGTTGTCAAATTTCCCTTTTTTTTTTCTTTTCTTTTCTTTTATTTTTTATCATGATACATAATGATGAAAGAGTTACAGGTAAGCAATAGACAATTGTATATATATGTATTAGATGTTGATATTTCCAAGATCATCTTGTTTTCTTTATTCATGGTATGGGACAACAATATGAAAAGTATGGAAATATGAAGCATCATGGTAATAAGCAAATCAAACAAGATAAAAAAAAACCTTTCTTAATGAAAATAAACTAGTGTCTACCATACAAAAGAATACGCTTGATATCTTATCATCCTATTATCCTCAATACGAAAAGCACATACGAGTGAAATATATCCCAATAGGTTTGAATGGATTATACGAATAATAAAAAATACATTGAATGACACTGAAATCACAGAATGGCATAGCTTTATTCATGACATGATTGACTCTAAAATGAATAAATCTACCTTGACGACGGTTCCCAAGGTACGATTAGCAGTTAATCACTGGTTGATGGATTGTCTCTACTATTTTACAAAACCATATGGCCAACATATTATCAATCATGTCGTCAAGACATGCTCTGAAGCTTACGAGGATTATGTGTCGAGTCATCCAGGGTTTAATGGACATGTACATTTTATCGGATTCTCTCTGGGTGGTATTATTGCCTATGATATTGCCTCGATGCAATGGTCAGAACATGAAGATGGATTACCTCCTTGGGCAAAAGGTGATGTTAGTAATACACCTGACATCACAGTACCTCCACTTGGTTTTAAAATAAAAAGTATTTTTACTTGTGGTAGTCCAATAGGTAAAAAAAAAAAAAAAAGTCTTGTTATTTTCCATAGTCTATGTTTTTATCCTTCTCTTTTTTTTTTTTGTTAGCTGCAGGGTTGATCTGTCGAGGATTGGATTATCTGCAGTTTCGTCCACCACCACGTACAAGGATACACAACATATTTCATCCTTTCGATCCGCTGGGTTATCGTCTAGAGCCTATGGTACACCCTAATTATGATACAGTCGAGCCTGTGTTGGTCGATAGGACCAAAAGATTACCGAGAATACCCAATTTAGGCATTAAATCGTCCATTGCGACCGCCAAGCCCTATATACAATCCTTTTGGCAGTCTTTCTTTACAGTAAAAGCGGAAAGTGTTGTGACATACAGTGACCATTCACTAAAAAGAAAGGAGGAGGAACTGGATGATGACGGTGTGAGAAAAAAGAGACGAAAGATGATACATCAAGATAATACGATGATGATACCAAAGGATGGTATCTTGGGAACAGATGGGAACATGTATCCAAGGCTAGATTATGTACTCTCTGAAAATATGATTGATGCTTATGCATCTGAATGGATTGTTGCATTAAAGAGTCATTTTAGATATTGGGCAAACAGGTAAAAGAAAAAAAAATGGCGTTCAATAGTTTCAACTGACGGTTCTCTCTTGTTTTTAAGAGATGTGTCACATCATATTGTAAAGACATTGCTAGATTATCAATAAAAGTTTGTTTATACAATAAAGAGTTACAGGTTGTTTGCATAACCAAGATTTTTTTTATATATTTTCTTCTTGTGACAGTGTACACTCAGAGTTTATTTATGTGCCTTGTTGTAAAAGGCTCTTTTATAGATATACAGTAGTATATATATAATAGTCTTTGCTTTGTATACACACATATCCAAAGACATGGCTTGATATATATATATATATATATATAAGCCTCTCTGTTTTTAGATCACTTTTAAACATCTTCTTCAACAAACCTTGTTTATACTATTTTTAGTGAAAAGAAACCAGTAGAAGATGCTATAGCAATGGAGGATTTCAACTTTCTATCTGTTATTATTATTATCATTATCCAATTACGTTGTTGAACAAGTAAGGAACTACATGTGGGATGATTTCAGATATAGTTAGTCGTTTGTCCTTTTTTTTTATTTATTTAGCATATATTACAAACAGTAGTCCTATGACTATTGTTTATATGACTATGCCGTTTGGTTTAATCACAAAACGTGTCTTTTCTATAGTTGCATGATTGTGCTTTTATTTTTCTTTACAATAGTCCATCATTGAAGAAAAAGAAATGAATACATGGTTTGGGATAATATGATGACAACCAGCGAACATGTGACAAGTAGCTCTAGTTCACATCAACTATTTTTAACGCGAGTCTACTTAAAACTTTTGTCTATTAAAATTTTTTTTTAAGTCAAAAAATACAAACTGCTAAAAGGAGAAAGGCACCATCCAGACTCTGCTAAAAAAAGAATCAACCGTGTATTTTCTCTTTCTTTTTTTTTCTCTCTTGTGTATATAAATTATATATTCATGTCATTATACTCAAACGAACAAGAGATACCAGTAACGTGTACACCGATATTTGAAGGGCATTTATACGTTCGAACAGAAAAAAAGGAATGGAAATGGAGATTATTTCGATTTGATGGTTCAACTTTTACTTGCTTATCAACAAAGAGGCAGCCTAACAGTCCAACTGTCAATAATCCACTTTATACAACACCAAAACGATTGACAGATGAATTGATTCCCAATATAAAATACTTTCAATTGCCTGAATGGACCGTTGATCTTTCGACTATTTGTTCTATTTCACTTTTAAGGAAATCAAAAAGACCACCAAAATGCTTTTCAATTCAAACCATTTTTAATAAGCGATATGTCTTGAAAGCATCGAAACAAAAGGATTTGGAAAGATGGTTATTTGTATTAACCAAAATGTGGACATTCACTCAACAACAACAACAACAACAACAGCAAGAGCCAAAAATACAACCTATGCTAAAACCAATGCTGTCTAAAGAAAAAATTCAAGTGATTGAAGAATGGCGAAGGTCATTAGCTGAACTGATGGCACAAGATCCAAATATCAAAAAGACGGCCGCACCACCACCTATCGAACCTATGCCTGAAGATGATAATTTGAGTATATTTACAGACATGACAAGTATCAGTCATAGGCGACCCAACAAGAAAGTGATCAAAAGACCGAGTACGAGACGAGCAAAGATTATGCCAAAGGAAATGCCTTTAGTCACAGAGGCTAACCTGATATTAAAGAAAAAAGGATTGGATGATGCTGGCCTCTGGATGAGTAATAACCTATTCAACTACTTTCAACAGGAAAAGAGTGAACACTTGTCTTCATTTGATAATAATAATAATAATAACGCAGTCTTTGTTGAAAAAGTAAAATATTACAACTTTGAAAGTGGAAAAAAACTTATAATTCAATCCCAGTCAAATTATCTAAATTATGCAAAAGAAGAAGAGGAAGATGAAGATATCAGTTTGGCTGAACTATTACATAAACTAAATCTAACAAAGCAACCTTCTGTTAAAAAATGCTCTTCCTTTGTTGCTCCTGCAATACCACCTTATAAAGTGTCAAATTATCATTAAATAACATTAGTCACATATACTGTTTTTTTTTTTCTTCACTTGCTTGTAATAATTTGTACAATGAAGAAAAAAAAAGCTCATTACTATTTGTTCATACATGTTTCAATGTGAAAAATAAACATTTTCTACGTGTCAAATGCTTCGACAGTATTTGGGCAAACACATACAATCCCCACCAATGTCAAAGAGGCTAAGACCAAGTAATAGCGATAACTGCATTATAGAGTCAGCAGGCCGCCACAATCACATTGAGATACATTCCGTTTGACCAGCATGTGTTATGCATTTAATGACGTCAAATGAATGGAGATCCATTCTTTACGAATTTACTCGAAAATCAACATTGGAAAATTACAATGGACATTGGACGAACTGGACTGCGTGGTGCCTATCCAAAAACTCAAAGAGGGATCCTCTCCACCACGATTCATCCTTAGTGGCGGAATATCTGGTGTCTCCAAGCCCCCGCTCGGCGATCGTCTCGGTGTATCGAGTCGTACATGCTCAAGAGCCGAACTTGAGTAACCACGCCTTGATATCGATTCCCTATTGGCTCTAGTGGAAGATTGCGGTGCTTCCAAGGACTTGTCCTTAGACAAACTACAGAAGAAGACACTAGTACTTTTAACAATTGCAACCATGTGGCGGCCGAGGTCGGATTTGTGAAAACTCCATGTCAACTTTGTAGAATTCGAAAGCGATATAATTGGTACCATATTGATTGCACACCAACCGAAAGCAAGCAAGATCGGAGTAACGGTAAAGTAGAAAGTCTGCCCTGTACAAGCTCTGCATGCGTTCATCCAGCAGACATCCCACATACGCCATAATTTAGACGACGATCACACTCTTTTTTTTGGGGGGCTCACATCGCACACGACAAGTACGGGGCAAGATCAATTAGACCCAAGGCTGTTAGCGTATGGCTGGAAGAAATTATGAAGGCGGCAGGAATTGACACAACACGATTCAAGGCTTGTGAAGACACCATACGCAAAGAACTCAAAAAAAAAACTTGACAAAGTTTCTCGTATGGCAGCCAAGAAGCCATTCTTAACGAAAAGCAGCAAAAGGCAAGGTATATCTTTGCTAAAAACCATGAGCACTGGACAGATGAGTCGAGCTTTGAAATCGGCAAGCTCGTGGTGGATCCACCAAATATTAGTTCAATAAAAAAAAAATCCAAAACTTGCCTCACAGCTCTCCTTTTTTTTTCTATATTCTAATGTTGCTGACCTTTCTCCATCATTTTGTTTATAACTGTAACAAAGCTACAAAAGGGCCACTTTCTTAACTGTATAGTCTTTAATTACAACAAAAAAAAACTGACTTTTAAAAAACGGCAGACACTTGTGTCAGGGCAGTGTACATTTCCAAACTACTGAGAGTATGTCTCTGTTGGTTAATAATTTACATTCATAAACTTCTTTGCTTTTTGGGATCATAAGGCAAGTATATAGTGCAGCTGGTAAATATTGTCATCTTGATAAAACTATAGGATGACTTGTCTTAATCATAGATGTTCCTTTCGTTATGGACGAAGGGATGGAAGAACAAGTATATAAATCTCTTAAAGATTGCCTCCTACTGCCTCTTACACTTTGGCCAACGCCTTCTCACTCGAATGCTGGGGTAGTGCAACCTTTCTTTATAAAGTTACGGACTTGTTTTGTTTCTTTTCAAGAAGAAAAAAAGAAACTTTGTTATTTTTTATTCTAATTTTATGTTGTCAATTGATCAATAAAGATGCAAGAGCACGCATAATTATGATGACGTCGTATTTTATATCAGGGAGAGTGAACTGGACAGCTTAGGCAGAGACTTTGGTAGTGCAAAGTTGTGAAGTGTCGATACAGGTAGCACCCCCCCCCAAGGAAGCGCCCGTAGCATTTACCGGAAAGAGTACATGTTGCACAGGTGAAGCCTTTGTTGTTTGGGCAACTGATACTGAGATGGCCGTTTTTGTTGTCGTTCGGTTATCGTACGCTAAATTATTCGGTGTTATTGTTGAGGAAAAAATCATGATTGAAGTCTCCTTGTTAAGTAGCCTGTTGGAAGACTTGTTGTTCAAATCTAGTTTTGTGAATGTTGCCAACAAAACTGATGTTGAAGGAGTTTTTGGTTGAACACTCATGATTCATTGTTGTCAAATGTTTAGTACTTTATAGCAGTTTGAGGGCCAACTTTTTGCGCTTCTTGATCCTGAAACTTTGTTGACCCAAATCCAAAAGCTACAAATCGTTCTGCTTGTTCAATTATGTTGGTAGCCTTGATCTGTGGATGTACTGAGGTACTGAAGTTGCAAGTATATTTATATACTTGCTTGAACTTGCAAGCTCGTCGCTTCTATAAGTTTATGTATGGCAGTGACAATTTGATGTATGTCCGGTTTTCAGTTTTTGAGACCTGATACGAATTCCTTATTGACCTGTTCAGACTTAATCCTCATGACTGTATTTTATGATTGGAAGGTTTGTAGCTCTTGAATTAAGCTTGTTTCACTCAAGGCTTGGAAAATTGCCAAAAGGAGATCATTGGTACTTTTCCTCTTGTTCTTTCAAGTTCTCGACTTCTTCTCTGGTAAAAGCCTGTTATTCCTCTTGGTTGATATTATTCAAATAGTTAGCCTACATTGTTAGTTTGAAGACAAAACCTTAACTTTATATGCAATTAAAGCGTGACAGTATCTATCACATTAGACGTCGGAGTGGAGCTAACTGAGATTGTATTAGGAACGACAAACACCATGCACGCAAACACGCACACACACAAGTACTTTTTTTTTTTCTTTCTTTCTTACTTTTATTTAATAAAAATGAGTGTGTTGGGTAATGACACCTTTTTTTTTTCTATTTTATTCTTTATGTACTTATTTTATCATAGTAACCACCACTTTCTCTCAGGGCGCCGTATTTTATGCTGGAGAAACCCTAAGATGTAAAATCTCATTCACCAATCCACTTAAACCACCAACGACAGCAACCACAACACGATCTACCCCAATGACTCGTTCACCATCTACTCTTCAATTACAGTCAACAAACACACCCAGTAGTTCAACACGGCTCATGACTTCGTTAACGTCGTTTCTCAGTCGAGCAGCATCCGTCACGACAGATGATCCCATTGCCATCGAACTAGGTTCACCTAGAACAAGTATAGACACATTTCCAATAAGTCCCAGAAGTTCAATGGAGTCCACAGCTTCTTATCCTTCACTTCGAAGACTATCCACCTTGTCTCAAACGGTCAAAACAGAACACTTGCTTTGTGGATTTGTACAGGTCATCGGAAGCTTTATCGTAGACCCAAGTTTGATCAACGTGAACGAGTTTGATTCCTTGAAGCAATACAGTAGCCCACAAGGTGGGTTTGGAGGAGGATTAGTCAAATCAGATACTTTTATGAGTAAAAAAAAAAAAAAATGAATATCACTTTTAAAGATACTTATCTTTTTGTAGATGCACGTACCTTACCTGTCTTTTCTACAGCGCCTTCTATCCTGTTTGTTGATCTTGATCTGGAGCCAGGCGAGACAAAGCAGTGTAAGTTAGTAAAGTGTATAAGAAGTCAAAAAGTTAATCTCTGTTTCGTCAATAGATACATATAAAGTAAAGCTACCCAACGATATTCCACCATCTCATCGAGGAAAGGCCATACGATTTAACTATTACCTTGTTGTGGGAGCACAAAGAGCATCTCAAAGTAAATTCAATCAGGGACAAGTGGCTCAGATACGGTTTAGAGTATTGAATCATGTCGCCCAAGACGGATCACGGCCGATGTACGACTTGATGAATCCGGTGATAGTTGTAAAGGACGAAGCGATAGTGAACGAACATCAGTCTAAGGTGAAAAGAAGCGAGGAAAAGAGTCGAATAGAAGAACGAAAAGAATTTATAGACTATATCAATGAGTTATTGGATAATAGAAAATCAAGGCATGAAATCACCCGACGAGAGAGTGAAGCATATGATGAAAAGAATAGAGAAATAGAGGAAGCTTCGATGAGTCGATCGTGTTCACAGATAGTCTCTAGATTGACACATAGCAGTAGAAAAGGTAAATTATAGTAGATATGAACAAAAAAAAAGGTATTGACTTTAATTTAGCAATGTATGATATTTGTAAAAACAACCAACGGGTTGCCAAATTACACTTGATCAAGACGGCGCATCGATTAGGAGAACCTATTGTTGGTGTCTTGGACTTTACTGGTGCCACATTGCCTACTTATAAAATATCAATATTCTTAGAAAGCTGCGAAATCGTAGAGGAAACGATTGCCTTACGTCCACAGCAACAAATCGCGCGGGTCTCGCGAAAGATACACTCGGACTTTTATTCATTTTCTTTAGGTAATAAACGTCTTTCTTTTTCTTTACCTATACCGGCTACCTGCTCACCTGATTTTCAAACGACTGGAGGTAAAAAAGAAAAAAAAATGCTTATAAAAGATGATTAACCTATTTGTGTAGTGTCATTGAAATATTATTTAAAATTCGAATTCATCACTGGTTCAGATGCACCTTTTATTCCAATCAATGTAGATGAAAGACATAGACACTATCAATGTTTACAAGATGTAGAAGTAAGCACCTTTGACTGCCAAATACCCGTGATTATTTATGGATCACCCGGAGGTCAAGATCGTGCTCTCTTTGGTCGTCCCCATACATTCAGAGTTCATTAATCAAAATATGTAAAAAAAAAAAATTGTACAGATCAATATGTTTATTTAATGGTATTCACAGTGAGAAAAAGAGAAGGGGGGGGATAAAGAGAGAGAGAGGTATATGTTTGTATGTAAATAAAGAAAAAAGGGTATTAGGTTAATGTGAAACAGCACCAAGATGAGGATTCACTTTGACTATATTAAAAAGTGAGCAACGGCAAACGTGTAAGAAAAAACAACAACTTACTTTGTAAATGTTCGGCTTCTTGTATAGACACGGTGGATTTACTTGAGAAAGAAAATGTACTTTGTGAGCTACAATTAGAAACAGGTCTTTCCATTTCTTTCTTTATGGGTTTTCTCGCTATCCTTTGTTGTTGTTGTTGTTGTTGTTGTGTTGTCTTGTTTTCATGCTTCATGACTAAAAGTTTATTATGGTAAAAGAGTTGATAAAATTTGTATTGATCCAGTGTATCCTGATACATATCCTTGACTGACTGTTCGGCTTTATTACATCTTGAATTGAGCCAATAGATATCGGATTTAAGGTTATCAAGGTGAATAGCCTGTTGATTAATAAACTTTTTGGCTTCATGCAGTTCTGACAGGAGTCTGTTGAGTTCTCTGTAGTGACCCTGGCATTTGGTCTCTCTTTGATCTTTAAGCACCTGACTCATGTGTTGACGGTAGATCTTGAACTGGGTCTGAAGACTTTGGATGAGAGCACCCTGCTGCTCTATCTCATGATGTTGTGTGTCGACCTCTTTTTCCTTTGCTTCTAGCCGTGTTGTCAAATCTTGAATGACTAGACCATTTTCTTGGATACGAGCCTGTAATGATTGTATCTCCTCTTGTTGCACATGAATTTGTGCATCATTCTCGGCACATATCCGTTCATAGTCAACAATCTGGGAGGACATACGTTCTGTCTCTTGTTCGAGTCTATTCATACGCTTAGTCGCTTCCCGGAGCTGGTCCGAGATCTGTTTCAGCTGCTGCTCATGTGCTTGACGTGTTGTTTCAAGCTCTGTTGCCTTGTTACCGAGATCCTGCTGTAACACAATCACCTGTTGCTCCTTCTCCGATAATTTCTTTTCGTAATCGAGTTCGAGTTGCTCCAGTCGTTTTTGCCAGGTGTTTGTTTTTAATTGCTTTTCTTGTCGAGCAATCTAAGTTAAAAGTGAGTTAAAAGCGTGTCATCTTAAAAGGGATAGTTACTGTCTTTTGAAGGGCTGCATTCTTGGATCGAACATCTGCCAATTCCATATCCTTGTCAAGTTGAATTGACTTTTTCTCGAGTTCGAGTGACTGTATGGTTGCTTCCATACGCTTTGATTTTTGTAAGAGTGTTTCATAATCTTTTTGTATTTGTTTATAATAAGGATTATCTTTTTTAGATGCCGTTTCACTGGATAATGTACTGGTTGAATAACCATCGTCATCAGGATGCTCTAAATATAGTGTCAATGTAATGCAAGTTGACATTTTTGTGTACCTTCTGTGAACCGATCAGATTGAGAAAGGAATCCATAACGTTTATGGCGTCCACCGTCATCGATGGGTACATCATATTCTCCCGGTCCTGGAATATAATCTTTATCAGCTAAATTCATAAAAAAAAAATTAGAAATGGAGCCCTAAATAATGTCTCTGTTGTTGTTGTTGTTACCTGTAGGAAATCTTTTAGACTTGGCAAACATGGATAAATAAAAGAGAGAAGAAGAAGAAAGAGAAAAAAATCAACTGAGAGAAAATAGAATGAATTAAATATAAAAATTGAATGATTGCTTTATTTGGCTTTGACTTGTGCTTTATACATTTTAGAGTAACTTTTTAACTTGTTCAATCACAAAAGGAGCTATGTATATATAAATATATTTATATTATCAGTACGAGTCATTTTTGACCCCCCCTTTTTAAATTATCTTACCGGCACGAATGCTCAAGACAACAAGAGCAAAGTTGGAAACAGTTGCAATCGTACGTTGACGAAGAAATGCTCTTTGTTCAGGTGTTAATTGAGGCTGCTAATAACAGAATGAGCATCACATTGAGTTGGTTTGATCATTTAAAATTACTTGTGGCATAAACATGATTGGCGCGCTAGAGAGAGAAATTTGACAGAAAGAAAAAAAAAAAAGACTCCAAATGCCCTGGTTTCTTTTCCAATCAAGGAGTTTCATTTTTTTTTTTCTTTAGTCCAGTTCGGCAAATGGCGCAGTTTGAATGGCTACGGAGGACACCATTGTTTTGTAATGTAGGCTGTTTATGCAGGGACTCTTTGCAATATTCGAAATTTGTTTCCCTTTTATGCCAGGAGCTTTGCGGGCGTTTGATAGCTTGACGAAACAAAAAAAGATTGATATTGCGACTAATCCCATCATTCTTTTCTTCTCCTTTTATTCTTATATTTAGTCTTTATTGTAAATAAGGTTATGCATGATAAGACAAACTTCAAATAAATCAAATGATTTGCACTGATGCACCTGCAGCCTCAATTGATCTTTTTTAAAATGCAATTATCATTTGATTCTCTATCGTCATGAAAGGAAAGGGTACTGTTTTATAAGTTATTACAGGATAAAGCAATGACAGTAACTATATTGAAATGGAGTGTTTATTATCGTAAATTAAGGAATAGTAGTCGACGTAGCCGTTATTTCTGTTTCCGCTGTCAAAGAGGCAAAGTATTCTTTAGATGCGCTTACATCTGGCTTGATAGCCTTATCACCCTTTTGCCAATTCACTGGACAGACTTCACCATGCTCATCTGTATATCTAAAAGCTTCCAGCAGTCGAAGAGTCTCATCCACTGAGCGACCCACAGGTAAATCATTTATTGTGATCTGACGAACTATACCTCTTGGATCAATAATGAAGAGGCCACGAAGCGTAATCCCTTGTTCCTCAATGTAGACACCATACATCTTGGCAATTTCTTTTGTCTTATCTGCAAGTATAGGTATATTCATCTTTCCTAGACCGCCCTTTTTCCTTTCTGTGTTTATCCATGCCAAATGGGAATACTCTATTGCACTCGATGAGATGCCAGTCCATCTTAAATCTCCAAAATACCTGAATCGCATGAAGCGGCTATCACATCACAATTCAGTTCTCTGAATTCTTCTATACGATCAGAAAAGGCAATGATTTCTGTAGGACATACAAATGTAAAGTCCATAGGATACCAAAAGAACACCAAGTATCGTCCTTGATAGTCTTGTAGGGAAATGTCTTTAAAGTTTCCATCCACAACCGCAGGTGCTCGGAAAGGTGGGGCAGGCTTTTGTACACGGGCAATTTGAATAACTGTGTATAGGGTTAGTATCCCTTCGATTGTTATCTTCTCTATTACCCATTGTTACTACTACTATTGTTTTTATAAAGAAAAAGAAAAAAGAAAAAAGATAAAATAGAATGAAATCAACCTTTAAACGTTTAATTTATCTGTTTATTCCAAATTAGTATTAAGATATTCTACAAACACATCACCAAGACGATTCACATCTAGAGTTGTATTCATCTTGTTATACGTTACAAACTGTTTACGTAAACGTCGAAGTTCAGACAGGGTCACAGTACGTGACGGATTGATCACTTTCACTGTAGATCTAGGTACTGTCATTGGCATGCCTCCAGGGCCAAGCTCTTTTTGTTGTTCAACAAATGCATTGATGATCTCTAAAGTGGCTTTGTCGAGTTCATATACATAATTAGTGGACGACACCGGCTTAGATACTGTAGACTTATTGGGTGGAGGTGGCTTCTTGAGAATGACGGCATCCCATAGTTTGTCTCCAGGTATTTCTTTATCATCATAAATTATAGTAAACAATGGAGAATCCCATCTGTTGCGTTCATCTGGTTCCTCATACCTTGACACTAACTCATCAAACCTAAAGATGTGAAAGGTTTAGAAGCTATAAAAAACACAATGATCACTGCTGTACACTATATCATCATATTTTTCATCATTTCTACTCCTGTTCCATTCTTTTGCTATATCAGCAGGAACACCCGTATGCACAACACAGTGTGGTGTACCAATGGCTCTGGCTACACAATAAAGCTGATATCGAAACCCTTTGATATAATTCAATCCATCGGCAATAACAATGTCGTCTTTTGATAATAATCTTTCTACAGCTGATAATAATGCACCTCTTGCCTTTTTTTCTTCTCTGGCATCTAAGAAAACTCATAAGGTTTTATTCTTTTTTTTTTTTTATATGTCCTTTACCTTTGTAAGCGGCTTTGGGTACATGAAGACTATGATCGTCTATAATGTGAATTCTAAGAGACTTGTTTTCTTCTGCGAGCCTTTTTGTCAAATATTCTTTAATTTCATTAGTTCTTTGAGTCTTTCCGCTAGAAGGGTATCCTGTCAAGACAATAAGAGGCATTTCAAAGTATGCTTTGAAGAAAGAGAGCTCCTCAACTTCCTTTGAAGAAAAAGACGTGACTGTATTATTAGTGGCTGTGACATCGTTTGGGCATAGCTGCAGTTTTTAACTGCCAGAAATAAAAATGAGCTTCAAAGGCCTATTTTCTTTGAAAAGAAGTGTATGAGACAGTGACATTAATCCCGGGAAGGTCGGCGGAAAGGATGCGACAAGATATTTTTGTAAATAAATGCAGCAGCACTATCATGGGTATTTTTCGAAGCTTTGGTTTGTTAAACCGATATAAGCAAACGCCATTCATGGGCAATTAATAAGTTACAAAACTAATTCTAGCATAAAGGAGCGCTGTATTTGCCAATATATTCAGTATAAAAGTCTTGTAACTGCATTTTCATAAAGGGGCTCACTGTATTTTTACAACCTGGTTGATACCTTTCGTCCAAAAAAGGTAAGCAAATCATCTGAAATGTCTCTTTTTGTAGACAATAACGCGGGATGTAGCTTGTATTGAATAAGTTGAGTAAGCTTAAACTCTGTTTATCAACAGAAAGACATTTCTGTCTATTTTACTCTCTCTCTCTTTCTCTCTCATTTGAGTAATGACGTTTTTTTATTTGACTTTAGTATTGGAAATAACAACATATGTAACTATCCTGATCACTGGTGATGTATGGAGCTAAAAACACAGACATTAGTACTTATTAAATATTGATCATACAATGAGATTGTGCATGACAATATCAAGCGTATGCGTTGATATGGTGTCATGTCTTCCTTTGTAAAAAAAAAAAATGCGTATTACTACTCCTTGTAGTCACCTCCATAACCATTTTTCATTCTATTCAATCAAAGAAAAAAAGGAGGTGCTTCTTTGATAGAGAGAAGAAACTTTTTCTAAAAGAGCCTTGGCTTGAGTTGATTTCCCTCTTTGGAAATTCTGTGAAGGGTCTATTCTGATACAGTGTTTACACTTTTTTTACCACTTTTTTTCGTTCATTAATGACAACTCATTGGCATCTTTCCAGTATTTTATCAACAGAACAAAACAATAACAACAAGTTTTGTTTAATTGTGTTAAACCAGCCCATTGTTCAAATTGACACATTTCAACGACTTTGGCACAATGGTACATGCTGTCTCTCTTTGGGACACTCAATGTTGACGTCTTTATTTAGCATCTCTTAGATTTCTCGCAGATGGAGGATCAAATAGGCTTTATGACGCGTTCAAGCATGATAAACAACTCCTAGAACAGTAATGGATACTTTTTCATATAGAAACAACTTTAGTTTACCCGGTCTCATGTAGATACATTCCCGACGAGATTAGAGGTGATTTGGATTCTATTCGACCTGACGTCAGAGAATTTTATGAATCTAAAGTAAGTTCAAACATATCTAAAGGAATAGAAGGGTCATTGAAAAAATGGGTTTCCTTTTTTATAGAATGTCAAGATCACAAAGATTCATGAACAAGACTCGACTGACTTTATGAAGTGTGTTTATCTTTTACAAGAAAAAGAACAAGAAAGAAATGAAATAGTAAAAAACTAAAATTCAAGCTATTACTATTGGTAACACTCGTTTCCATAGTATGACATTGTAGCAACGCCCGCACTTGGCGGAAGATTTGATCAAACCATGTCAAGTATTCATGTACTCTATCTATTGAAAGACCAAATTAAGAGAAAAGTAATACTAGTGAGCGATGAAAACATGACTGTCTTATTAGACAAGGTAAATATAATTCATTGACAACAGCATTGTACACATCCAACCATTCATAGGGTACACATCATATACATTGTCGGCTGGATCTGGAAGGTAAACAAAAAAAAGTAAAAAAATGGAGGAGTCTGTTTATAGATTTTCCAATGATTTATAGGCCCTACATGCGGAGTTATGCCAATCGGAGCACCAGCTGTTATTAGTTCAAAAGGCCTAAAGTGGGATATGAGTAACGTGAATGAAGAAATATACCGAATATAATTACGAATACCGAAAAAGTCTAACTTGTAATTTCCATAGACAGCCTTGCATGCCATTTTGGAGGCGTTGTCAGTACCTGTAATGTGCTCAACAGCGATCTGGTCGAAATTCATACTGATTCGCCTGTCGTCTGGACGGTGGAAATTAAACAATCTGTTCAATAAAGGAAAAAATTGGCCGTTCCTTTGTTAAACACTGATCATCCCGCTGAAACTCAGTGCGGGCATTCCAGAAAACGGGGTTTTCACTGATGAGAATGGATGGAAAAGTTCTTTCCATTTATAATTTGCTTCTTCTTCTTTCACTGGATGAACGTTTTTAAAGATTTAGGATACTTAAATACATGCTTATTATCCCCTGACGTTCAAGAGTTTGAACCCATTGCAGAGGATATTTTGACAGACGAAGACCTACTAGACCTCTTTCGCATTATTAAACAAGTCTTACGAAAGACACCAACGCCAGAGAAACTTGCCAGGCTATTCTATTGCCTATGTTATGCATTAAGTGATCATATCAAGTTTATTAAACCAGCTCATGAGGACCGAATTATCTTTTGCGACGAGGCTTCTGATATATACTGCGTGAGACTACCTGCAAGTGCCTCTTGTTGCCAAGACGAGAGCAACCTTCAGCGATGGCTGGACTCTTCATCATCTGTAGCCTCGGCGGCGTCTCCAGGCTACAATATGCTCCTTCAAACAACATACCGCCCGTCCTTCCGTCCAGCGTATACAACACTGCCCCATAACTTTGGTACGTCGTTTTCATCACACTCTACCTTGTCTGCGACTGATTTCGTAACTTGTGGTCAACAGACTGATATTATTGTGGAACCTCAGCAACGCGGATTTTATTACCAAGGAGATCGTATCAACCGCGAACCAGCTCTACTTCAACGATATGCCGAACAGGGCATTCTCACACAGGCATCTCTTTTGCGCAAGCGTAAGCGACATTCGACGGATTCAATACAGGAAAACGCACCCATAAAGAAACCCAAAATCCCACACAGACATGGTGATTTTGAATCAAGGCGTAAGAAGCAAAAAAAAAAAGAAGCAACCTATCTGACTCTTGTCTTTATTTTTCAGGCGACGATATCATTAATCGTCTACGGATGATTTCGTTTAAAGACCTTGAACAAAAAGCAAGTAGAATGCCGCAACCATTTACGTTTGCGATTGAACAAACATACATTGCACCTGTCGATCCATTTATAACAGATGAACAACGAAAGAAGCTGCTGCAACCCGCGCTTCGTATACTTACCGACCATTCAAACAAGAAACCACACCTGGACAATGGAATGAATCAAAATGGCATCTACTACAATATAGACTATTTTCAGTTATACCTTGCTTTTGAGCAGTTTCAACGTATTTTTGCTATTCTCTTTCCCAAAGAAGTCATTCCTATATCCAAGGACAACAAAGACCATGATCGAAATGCCAATATGAAAGCGTATCGGCCGTGGATTGAACCACTGCTGACGGATTCTAATTGGGCAGGGTTCAGAAGGAACATTGTCGTAGGTGAACGCATGATGCAGTTGGCAAAATCAGTAGGACAAGGTGTCCTTTTGATTACAAAGGAGCTCAGTGGCTCTAAACTGCACTTGACATTTACAAATAGCGAATGGGACGAGTTCATCAATGGACTGAACAGTGGAAGATGGGATGCTACCATCGATTGGTCCAAAGTGCCGAATGTGGACCAACTTCAACGACAGCAACAGCAGGACTGCTGCTCTTCCTTACTTGTAACTGAGTTACGAGAAAAATTTGCTACTCCTTATTGGTTCGAGCCTGATGGCACGCTTGTTTCGACAAATCACCGAAAACATGTTACTGTAGCAACCCAGCAGCAACGAGTGAATCTCTCTTCTTTTTAGCAAATCTTTGATAAATTATGTCTTTGAAAAAAGTCTACATATACTTTTTTTTTAGAAATGATTCGCATACAATTTCAAATCAATAACAATTACATTTTAGTTGACTATCAGTCTTTTCTTTATTGTTTGCAATTTGACAACATGTAATAGTACCTAAAATGAGCTTGATATTTTTGAGAGATATAAAATGAAAAGACAAGGTCTCATATAATGCGGTCAACATGCTATAACAAAGCTGTAAGGAAATTCAATGTATATATAGTCTTTGACTTCTTTTCTTCTTCTTCTTTGGATCAAAGTAAGACTAGCTTCAGTTAGCCCTAGGATATGTTATATCTCTTACTCTTGCAAGGAACTGACATGTGGTATTACAGATCATAAGTTGAAACTGACCCGGTGCTAGCTGACGATAGTTTGGTTCATACCAAGTTGGTCCCGTCCTATCCCCCTGTTTCCTTGCTCATTCGTTCTTTTTTCTCGTCCTTCTTTGCTTTTTCGGCCCCAGATATCGTTGGTTCATTATGATGCACTTTTGATAAGATATTAATAGCTCTTTGTAAGTTTAGCCACCTTTTCTACTTCCTTTATAAACTTTCTTTTAATATAAGTATTTAATACAATGTAATAACTGATTTTTTAATCATTTTTTTTTTTTTACTTCTGATGGGCTCTCTTTCTTTTGTTGTTTGTTTGTCTGAAATTATCATTTTGAATAAAGCCTACATGCCTTTTTAATAGAGTGTGGGTCCATATTTATCACCCTATATAAATAAGTCCCCCTTTAGCGTGTAACCAGTAGGGTATTTAATAATAAATTTGATCCCTTAAATATTTACGAGGTGAATGGAAAGTACTTTTCGCCCCACCTCATGGCGGTTCTCGAAGGGACCCACGATTGTTACACAATCAACCGCCTTCACATGTCAATGGAAATAAGGTTGCATGCATTTGCATTGAAAGAGCATTGACCACAAGAAATAACCCACGGTACCCGCATTAGGCGTTGTTATGGTCTGTTGGCTAGGCAACAGTGTCTGTGGATGATAAAGTAGGCTAGATATTCTCTAAAAAAGGGAGTTTAAAGATGTATTGTATAGCCGATAAGTTTTATATATGATATACATGTAAAAAAAAATCATGTGTTTGTAGGAGAATAAAGGGAGATTGCTGGAGTGCATGTACACAAAAAGCCAAGGTACATTCTGCATAAAAGATTCCGATGGGGTATCCAACCCTAATGCCCGTGATAGTAGGGTATTTTGTCTAGATTCTTCTATGCATCAAATGATATCACATAGAGCATAAAAAAAAAGAATGCTTCCCTTTGATAAAAGACAGGCTTCTTTTTCGTTTGAAATGAAACAAGAAAAAGCAGCAAAGATCTATTCGTTTGTTGTAGTGTCGTTATTTTTTTTTAAAAAAAAAATAAAAACAAGAAAAAAAAAAGAGATAAATATGTCAAAAGATAGGTCAATTGTTTGTCATACAAACACATGCTATCCACAGTTCTTTTATTTATTTATTATTTATATGCGCTTCATGTATTTGTATACTATAAAATCCAAATCACAAGCTTAACATCAAAGCGTGACTCGGGAGAATAACTCCGTCTGTTGACTGTATCTACAAAGATGGTTCATTCATTTGTCTTTACTGTTTCTTCCATTGGGCTTAAATCATTATGAAATTAAAGAGAGAGAGAGAGAGAGGGGGGACGGGGCAATGAACAATATACAAAATGTGGCATGATTCAGGGTGACCCTAGAGTGATCGTTTCCTTTTTTTATCGTGACAGATTTTTTTTTCGTTTGACGCAATCACGAGCAAGTATAACATATTCCATTCAGTTTAAAATAATTTGCCACCACCTTAGGGTATTCTAGCCAATGGTCATTTATTTAGAGATAGAAAATTTTTGTATGTTTATTATCAGTGATATCGGCTGAGTTAGTTTATACAATGCCCAACAGATCCTGAGAGATAGAATATAAAAAAAAAGATAAGGTAATTCGTTGTTATAGTAACAAAGACTTTTATGGTCATGTAGAGTGTACAGTGTATATAGAAATACAGCTTTGAAATTACAAGAATTGATTGTTATGTTTATATTAAAGAAAGCGGAAAGATATTGAGAAGCATGTGATATTTAATTGTATTACATAATAAAAGAGGGGTGGGATAATGCGGATCATCTCTAAAAAAATAAATTAAGGTTGACAAAAAGCGACTCTATAATATTCCAGCTCCATTTACTATCTTTATGAATTGAATATGACTAATACTAATAAATGTCTGTGCTGTTGATACTATGACTACTATTGCTATAGTAATATTAAAAGTAGTACTAATACTATATGTCAAGATAAACTTGATCTCTTTATATTTATTCAAACAGTGTCTCTCTTTACGTATTTCCCTATTTTCGATTCTTTTTGTATATAAATCCAAATTTTATTATTCGGTGTCAGAGATAGGTTACTAAATAAAGATGTAATTATCTTTACTAAAAAAAATTGACAGATGTTTTATCTTTGCATATAAATAAAAAAAAAAAGTGATACGTGCCTTCCGATAAACATATAAATACACCTCGATTTATCATAATTCCTTCTTTTTTCTTTACTTTCTTTAAGTTTTCTACCATATCTTATCAAATCAAACTATAAAATTTACCTTCAATTCCATTTACAATGTCCATATGCTATCAGTATCAACAACATCAAAAGATAACGAACAAACCACGTCCTTATCAATGTCCCATGTGCTTCAAAGCATTTGTAAGACTAGAACATCGTACGCGTCATATTAGAACTCACACAGGCGAAAAACCTCATGGATGCACTTTTCCCGGTTGTCAAAAGCGATTCTCAAGGACAGACGAACTCTCTCGTCATCTCCGAACACATACACACTGTAGACGTAATAATAGACATTCGAATGATCCAGAAGATATGCGATACTATGCTTCTGGACCCATTTTATTAACGCCAGCAAGACCATCACCACCACAGCAACAATCTGTATATCTAGCATATGATCCTTATCATCACTCGGACTCGGAAAGCGATCATGTTCTTACCCTTGATAGCTCACCTACATTTGGTCCATCTCGATCACTATCTGCATACTACACCAGTTTAACTTTACCACCTATTCGCCACAATTCCTCATTTGACGAGCCATCTGGTCCAGAGCCTCCTAAAGGATTACACCTCCCATCCATACAGTTCTTGTTGAATTAATTCCTCTCTTTTATTCCTACACATCCTGTACATATCATTACATTTATGATTTATATACACCTTTAATATAATAGCCATAATAAATAGAATCTCCTTTCTCTTCACCCCCTTCCTCTCGTTTTCCTTTCCGGTTATCCATACCTTTTCCCCTTATTGACTATACATACATACATATATGACTCGATCACATTTATGCATAAAGAATAAAACATTTAGTATCCTAATGTATTCATACAAAACTGTATCATGACAAATACTTTATATAGTCAATGTTAAGCTCTGTTGATACATTATATTCAACATAAAGATGCGTGTACCACACAATGATGACTGAGAGAATACCCTTGATTTAACCGATTTCTATTGTCACAAGAAGGTCCCCCATACCTTTTTCTCCCCCAAAATGGGGTGGCATTCTTGAAGTATCTTTCACGTGAGATTTTTTTAACCATGTTTGTCCATGATTGCCTATTGTAGTTATTAAATACAAACAAGGATTATAAAAAACATGCTTAAAGGAACCGGTTTTCAATAAACTCTATAACTTTATTCGCGTCAAAAAATTAAAAAAAAGAAAAACGCTTATGCCTGATCATTCTTTAACTTGGGTTCATTTGGGTTCATGTGTTGATCTTGATGCGCCTGTTGTTGTGGTTGTGCCTGTTGCTGTGGTTGGCCTTGATAAGGTTGCTGTGGTTGTGGCTGTTGTTGCGCCTGAGCTTGTTGTGAAGGATCCTGCTGATGTGGAAGGTGTTGATGCTGTTGAGCAAACTGTTGTAATTGCATTTGATACTGTTGCACTTGATCACTTGTAAACTACGTTTTTTTTGGATGAGCAAAGGTCAAATACATGATACCATCCCTTACCTGAGGTAACTGTGAATAATATGTAGCTGGATCAACAGCGTATTGATGTGGATAATAAGCAGTATTGTTAGCATAAGTATTTTGATGCTCATAAACTGCAGTAGATTTGGCTGCTTCTTCTCTGGGAACAATGTCAATCAAAAAGTCACACATGTCAGTTTTGGATATAGCCGTTGCTATATCTGATCTCTGTAATGTACGACGTTTATTTTCTTCAGCGTGGACCCTATTTAGTCTTTAATATATTGTTGTATGTGCGTTATTTCAATTACCAAGCACGCTTAGTCAATTCGGTGATAAATATTTCACAGCCTTTGGCAAATAGTATTGGAGCCTGGGTTTGTCCAATGATATTAGAATGATATGCAGACAGGCATGTTATTAGCCTATAGGAATTTCTCTTACCTCTGCGCTAATCATCTACATAAATGGTTGATAAGCAAGTTCTCGTTTTATATCAATTATTTACCTTCACTTCTTGGTCTGTTTTCATCACCTTTTTGATTCTGGCTAAAGGTAACGCGTGGTTCTTGAAATCAGAATCAAATCTTTCAGCATTTGCCATTTCTTCTTGCCAAAACTTTGCTAAATCAAACACGGGTTGACCAGCAGTGGCTATAGGTGCTTGTGGGTGACCGGCAGCACCTGATGCAGTAGGAGCTGGTTGATACGCATGAGCTAGAGGTTGTGGGTGTTGAAGTTCGTGATGGTGTGGATGTTGTGACTCCTGGTGCGGATGAGTTGCCATGTTGTATATATGTGTAGTTTGTGTGTGTATTAAAAGAAGCGAGAGAAAAAAAAATTACAAAAGAAAATTAAGCGAATGACGTTGATTTTTGATGCAAGTCACACAAATATCCAAGGAAATGTAATAAATGTTAATACTCCGAATACACCTCTTTATACTAGTCTGTGTAGTATCCACGCTACTATCCAGTGCTTAAATACAATATCTAGAGTTGAACCTAATGTTACTATAATATCTGTCACACCTTGATCAAATGTGGTCAATGCAGTTTAAAAATATCTCAGCTTCTTAATATATAATTGTAGACTGTGCGTACTTATACTTTGTCTGATAGCCTACTTTTTAAATTACATACAACAGTCTGGGCGCTATCTGTGTACCTATCTGAAGCCTAATAATGGCTGCTCTCTTTGACGATTTTGCTGAACACGCATCATGCAAGTCATTTGATATGGCTAAATTTCTGGAACTCTAAGGATGCCTTACTAAATATGCCTCTGTCTATGAATTTAGAAAGTTTGTGGAGGGTATTAAAGGTACCAAGGGTAATACTGCCGTAAATGGGATCTCTAACCATGTACTTGACTCACTTCATGCCATTTCTTCATTAGATTCTGGAGCAGACTCCTTTTATTGAATACTAGATACGTAAAGAGCAAACTGCGACAAGAACAAAATTGAAGACTGCTGAGAGAACTCAATCATTAAGACAAGTTAGCCTGTATGCTGATGTCTTGAATGAACTCAATGAAAGTGCTACTAATGACTATGATATTGATGAAGAGTCTGAATACTCTTCAAGAGAATCGACACCATCGGATGCTAATTCAGGAATTGAAGATGAAGGCGACGTATACCAATTCCTTACACACAGTCGTGATTCCTACGTGTATAAGCTGCCAACTGATAGCCTGAGATGGGTAGTTTCTGGTCATGATGTCTTGCAATCTTTTATTAATTACCGTAATGCTATGATCAAGAAGGCTAAGATATGATTAGCTTGAATAATCATGAACAACTTGCCCTTGATGGCATCATGTTGATTGATAATAATTTCGTAAACACTGATATTATTGACTATCATGTTGCTCAAGGCATTATGAGGGAGATTGATGAAATTGACTATTGTAAACCTGTGGAAATGGAAAAAGCTCATGCTGATCTAGTTTCAAAGTTTGCTCGTGACATGGCAGTTAGAAACATTGATCAAGTCAAGATAGAAGCATATATTAAGGATTTCAGAAATGAACAAAGTACTCAAGATGCTACGACTTTGTATAATATCCTCAAGAACCTACTCTGCTGATTACTCTACAAACAATGTGAACGAAGCTACTCTTGTAAGAGACACTATCGAAAATCTTTTCAAGATGTATTTTCCTAGTACTACATTGACTAAATCTGTTGGTGCTGACTTCTTTGTGGTATCAAACAAAGCAAACCATGTTCTTCTTTCCCTTGCGGCTAAATCGAACAAGACCAAGGGCATGAATGATTTGACTAAATTGTGCCGCGAATTTGAAGAGCGGCCTGAGCTTTTTGGTTTGGATGTTTACTGGATATGTCACTACACGATTGGAAGGCATACTTGTTCCAATCCTCGTTGCCTCCCTTCCAGGCTCCGATGAGGTGGCAATAAGCTTTTTTACGCTTTATTTTCAGATAGCAATATATAATAAAAAGATTCTTTTCTAGTCTATTTCTTTAGATCTTTTTTGTGTCGGGCACCGTGGTAATAACAATATATAATGAAAATAATGAACAATTCTTCACAAGAGAACAAGTTGAACAAACCATAGAAGAATTGGTAAATAAGCTCACCCTCGAAAGATCGGATGTTGGTGCCATGGAACTTCCAAAAGAAATCTTGGAGGAATTAGAACATAGTTCGTCAAACACGTTACATAGAGGAATTAAAGAATTCTCAAAGAGCATTCCCAAGTACGAAGACAATGAGTGGACAGCCAGTGAGATGTTCAATAGGGAGTTCCATAAAGAACTTAAACGACGCACAATTGATGCCTTCCAGAGCACCAACGTAGTTTACAAAAAGGCAGATCGACTCATCATCGCAGGTCGAGCAGCAGCAAGCCTCTCCGAAGAGTGTAAGCAATTCTTGGAACAAGGTAATGAAGAAACATTCCTCCATATTATGGAAGGAGTACGACAACTCGCAATATACTCGCTAGTCTCAAGCAAAACAACAAATACTGAAGCTAGGCCAATGGCGCTCAAGGCACTCAAACTCCCTGATAGCGTCAAACACTTGGATGGAGAATCCAACGACAGGTCCTTGGCTTTGAATGAAGAAACAGTCGAAAGATCTATCAAGTAAGATACAAACAATCAATCCTGCGAAATTCAGTGGGAAGAAGCCAAAACTCTTTCAACCCACGTAACAGGGAATATGGAAGACAACAATGGAATACAATAGGACGTGGAGCTTTCCACAAATCTTTTTTTGGCAAACGCAGGGACCTCCAACCACCGGAGTCCCAAAGCCCCAACCAACGACAATAATGGAAATAACGCCATTATCGTCTTTCCCTCAAGACGACAGCACACTGCACAGTACCGAGCGATGGCATTCTACCAAGGAAACGTCTTCAAAGATTTTCACAACAATGGAGAGAACATATTCTTCACCAATAGCCGACTTCAGTGGTAGCCAATGGATACCAGCTTCAATGGAACAAGACACCTCGTCCTTGGCGTTATACTCCAATGAAATTTATCAAAGTAGAACAAGCAGCAGTGGATGAGGGAGTGACGAAGTCTATGAACTCGGGAATAATCGAAATATCTCCTTCCCAATCCAAAGATTATCTCTCAAAGTTTTTTACGATTCAAGAACCTAACAAGCGACGCCCAATTTTGGATTGCACCAATCTGAATCAATAAATTCAATATGCTCACTTCAAAATGGAGATAGTTCCAGTGTTGAGGGAACCGTTGGAAAAAGGAGACTACATGTGCAAGGTCGATCTGAAAGACGCCTACGTGGTAGTGCCAATTCACCAAAGTTCTCGGGACTTTCTTACGTTCCTTCATCGAGATATAGCATACAGATACAAGTGCTTAATCTTTGGCCACAATATTGCACCTCGTGTATTCCCAAACTAATGAAATATGCCTTGGAACTTCTTCGGAAAGAGGGAATCAGATTTGTATTCTACCTTGACGGCATATGTATATTGGCGAGGATGAAAGAAGAGATGCAGATCTATGCCTCATGGATGGTATCACATCTACAAGAATTGGGATTCCTAATCAACGAAGAAAAGAATATACTAGTTCCTCAACAAGTACAGTCATTCCTTGGGTCCCTTTGAATGTTCAAAAGAATGATGGGCCGCATCCATTTCAGCATTAGAGTAAACCTCTGCAGTAGCCGAAACAGGAGAGATAGAACTGGGAGAACTCTGGTCAACCTCTTGAGTAGGTAGGTTAGAATTCTCAACATTGGAATATTTGGGTTAGAAGTGAGATGAATTAGGTACAGGTGGATCAGTTTCCTCAGAGATCTCTGAGTGTTGGCCCTGCATTAGGATGATCTCCTGAGACTTAGGGGTAATTGTCGTATCATCCTTTTCACCACTTGGTGTTTCTGTCGTTGTGATTTCAGATTTGAAGCAGATTGAATTGAAGAGGGCGGGCGTGCTACAGAACGGCCATTACGGCGTCGTTTAGTAGCGGATGTTCGTTCAGGACAATCTGTCCGAACATGACCACGTTTGAGACAGAAGAAACAGATACGTTTTCCGCTAAGGGATTTAGGGCAACTGGAAGCGATATGACCAGATTCATGACAATAAGTAGACATATCATTCCAGTTGGCCAAAATAAACAGTTTGTCTGATCGAGAGGCATCCGGATCAACCCAGGTAATCACATGAGAGAGCTCCAAAAAGGGGGACTCATCTTGAATAAGTGATTGCTTTGATACATCAAGGATTGCATATCCAGAACTCAAGAAAGTGCCTGTGGCATTATCGTTGACAACACCAATATCTCGAACAATGCCATAGTTACTGAGCGTGGCAGTTAAGCCAGCAAGAAGCTCTTTTGGTCGAAGTCAAGGTAAACGTTGAAGGTTCACTTTTTTTTAAAAAAAAATGGAGTTAAGCGCCATTGCGTATGCAGGCTTAACGATCATCTTGCCGTTATCAAACTTCAAACTAGTATCAAACGCACATGAACGATAGTCGTCAATATCAAAATTGATCTCCAAGTACCGGTTTGTTCCAGAACAATGGACTAATTGTCCAACAAAGTCTTCAAACTGATCAATGGCCAATTTGTAGAGAGCTTTATCGGATTCCTTGCGACAAGTAACGTCGAAAAAAAAAAAAAAAAAAACAAAGAGCCAGGAGATTGAGATACTCCCCAGTAAACGGTTTCAATAACGATAGGATCTATGCCATTTGGATCTGCTTGAGATGCGGAAGATCGGAAACTGATCTTTTTCCCGAAGACAAGAAGGTAAACTTTCTTATTCAATAAAAGATATTCTTTATTAGAAATCTTCTGGCGTAAATAATACTTACCGTTCCTATTTCTAAGTTTATTCTTATTTTATTTGTAACCTGCAAATATTACAGAGAAACAAAGGCTGCCTTCTTCAAAATAGAAACATATGTAATGAGCGATAAAGGTATCTTATTTATGCTTCTTACAGATCGTTAAAGGCGAGAGTACATAATCTCAACGCAGTAGGCTTCCAACAGGGTGAAAAATGAGAGATTAATCTCGTTTATTGGCAGTTTCTTTCTGTTTGACTATAAGGATTGATTTAAAGTCAGTAATTTGTATAATAACATAAACTTGTACTTGCATAGAGTGAATTATAGGGAGGGCATTTAGTTTACCATAGAAATGTAAAGTGTCATTTTTCTTTCGCAGAATGGAAGCTATTTTAGTTATGTACCGCAGAGAATGAGTGACACAAATTTCCTTTTTAGGAATTCAAAGTTTGTCATCTTCCGTGGAAACGAGCAGAAACTTTTTCTCTTTGTTTATACCCAAATGGCAGAAGACACAGAATGGCACACAGTTTCAAATCACAAACATGCTACTCACCACCCTGCATCCCCTCCTCAAAACAAGAATAGACGACAGTCAAAACCAAAGATCCATAGTCATCAGACCACCACCAGTTCAAAAAGTGGGAAAGACAAGAAACCTGCCAACAAAACGTCTGAATCAGGTAAACCGCAGACTTCGAAATCGGCTACAACCCACTCGAAAAAGCACTCTCATGGAAAGAAGCCTCAACCCAAGCGATCTACCTCGGTAAAGAAACCAACAGCATCTCAAAGTAAAAGCAATCCGTTCCATGCAGCTGAACAAGACGAAGAGTCTGAAGAAGAGGATGCAGAGGGACACATCGATCCTATTGATTTACCGGTTCCTCCTTACCATACAACCACTTTTGTCACATGTCCATTTGATAGCTGCGAGACTCCGGCACCCTTCTTGGATACGACTTCACTTGTGACACATCTAAAGCAGGCTCACAAGCTTGTCTTTAAGAACCTTCATCATATGTATAACTCATTGGATGCTTATCTACAGCAATGGGCAAAGGTGCTTGAGAATAAACCACTTGAAGAATATGGTCAGATTGATCCACAGGAAGAAGGCGGTAAGTAGCAGCCGATTGCAAAAAATATATTTATAGACCATGTCTTTATTCCATTGTTATAGTATATATCATTAGTCCTGAAAAGTGTAGCTTGGATAAAGAGATGAGGGAAAAAATCAATAGAACAAAGCTGGTAGGTTATGGAATAGGTGTGTCATTATGAGTGGCTCTTGCTAAAATAATAACCAGAATGAAGTCTTAAAATTCCAGCAACATGAGCGTGAAGTAGAGTCAAAGTGCCCAAGAAAGTGTTTATTTTGCAAGATCGTAGGAGAAGACAGGTAAATGAGAGATTTAAGTTTTTTGTACACATTATTTACACTGTTGCTAGAACATCCTTGTTCAAGCACATGTTTTCTGAGCACAACTTTAATATTGGCTTACCAGACAATCTTGTTTATGTTACTGAATTTTTGGATACTTTAGAAGCAAAACTGTCAAAGTAAGTTAAACATTGTTAGAAAGTGATTGTGTGTTCTCATTTGAATGTAAATAGTCTTCAATGCCTTTATTGTGAAAAGATCTTTACCAGTCCAGCTGTTCTTCGTAAGCACATGAGGAAGAAAAAGCACTTCAAAGTGGCAGCCAAGAATCGACAGTACGATCGATTTTATGTGATCAACTACTTAGAACCAGGAAAGAATTGGGAAAGTTTCGAGCATGAAGCTTATGAAAGCGAGGACGATGATAAACGGGAAGAAACATGGGATGATTGGGAAGAGGATGAGCCAGAGTCGACCATGTGTTTATTTGATACAACCGTGTTATGTTGTCCAAAGGATATACTTGAACATATGAAGACTGAGCATGAATTTAACTTGAGCCAAATAAGAAAAGATAAAGGTAAGCTTTTAAAGAATGTCATGAACAAGATAGTTAACTCCTAGTACAGGTCTTGACTTTTATCAAACCATTGTTCTCATCAATTATATCCGTCATCAATCCTCACTCAACACTTGCTTTTCATGTGGATCCGTCTTGGAAAACCTATCTGATTTACCAGCACATTTGAAAGAAAACAAGTGTATCACCAAGTTGTCTATGGATGCAGAGTTTTGGAAAGATCCCAAATATCTCATGCCCACATATGAAAATGACCCGCTTTTGACGGGATTTGAAGAGGACGACAACAACTTGGAGGAAGAGGATTTATTAGAGATATCAGAGGCTGAAGCGAATAAGAAATTTTTACATCAAGTCATGGAAAAATCGCTTTCCATCTCTGACGATGCTATTCTAGAAAATAAATAAAGCTTATGCAATGACAAGAATCAATGCAATTAAAATGCCAACAATAGTGATGATGAGCATAAACCAACACATACTTCTTCTTGCATTTCTATAATATCGATCTGCTACCATTAATTCATCTGCAGCCTGTTTAGTGTTTTGCGCAACGCTCAAGATGTTGCCATAGATACTCTCTGATTAGTAAAAATTAAAAAAAAAAATAATTAGAGATTCGCTCAAACGCGTCTTTAAATAACTTACGTATCCCGCTTTCTTGCTCGTTTACAATGAGATCCATATTACGGAATATTTCATTTAGCTCGACTATGCCATCTTCTATATTTTGAATCTCGGCTTCTCTTTCGGATATTAATAGTTCATTATATTCAATCTCATTATCCAACGCATTTGATTGCATCTGCTGCTGCTGCTGTTGTTGTTGTTGTTGTTGTTGTTCATTAGAATGCAGGGTATCCAACTGCCTGACTGTAATATCTTTAGATTGGTTGATACATTCCCTTTGCTTGTTTGCAGATATCCTTTGTGCTTTTTGGAAAGCAGTAGCTACTTTTTGAAAGTCTTTAGAGAGCTTTTGTTGCTCTAGCTTTCGTTGACGCTAAGACAACAATTGAATAAACAGCCTTTTTTTTTTAAGCCAAAAAAAAAAGTCTATTTACGATTTGCTTATTATCAAGTATGTTCACCGTATTTTGATTATATGTTGATAATGATTTTAAATCTTGTGTTGTACTCTTTATGAGATCACGAGTCGCTTCTGTAACGTCATGACTAAAGAAAATTAAAGGTGTTTAATATACCATAAGCCGTGGGTTGATAGTTTTACTGTTACAGGCTGCTTCGAGTTTCAGATGTATCTCGAGGACCACTCAAGAGTCCTATGAGTCTTTCCATGCTGGATATATTTCCATTGATATGAAATATCTGTTGTGCAATTCTTTGAGTTAGTTGCTTATACTGAACACTATCCTCATCAGCTGGAAGTTAGTGAGTAAGAATTCACTTTCGAATAGAAAGAAAGATACCATCAATAACATTCGTGGATCCTAAGCCTTGCTCCAGATCGTTAAAAGACATTATGCAAAAATAAATATAAAAAAAGAGAGAGAGAGAGTCTGTCTTCAAAATGGAGCTGTGTACCACAATGTTATTACCGTATTTCTACTTTAAATTCAGACGATGTTATTTTCTTTTCTGGACGAATCAAAATTAATTTTTGGACATTTTACTTGTCTTTTTTAGATGAAATAAAAATGGAAATTAGACAAAAAGAGAAACTAATTCAGACATGATATAAATATGATTTGAGGTCGAGCAAGAGTAATGAGTGGATAACCAGCTCAGGCCATTAATAGCATAACTTGTATTGTGCCTCGGCAATGCAAATGCTGGTCCCATTTATTTGATCTTGTGCAATGCAAGATTGCAATAAATCATAAAGTTTTGCAGGTGATTGGATGACAGAAAGAAGCAGAAAATGGACCTTTTTTTTTTGGTTTGCTCCCCTTTTTTGAGAATATTTTTCGAAAGTTGAAATTTTCGTCTCAAAGCACCCTCTGGACAATGAAGCGAGATTTTGTAAAACGATCAAGGCTGCATAGTTATGTCGCAACTAAACAAGGTCGAGAAGGATGGGAGACACCCAGAATCCTATTTCCCAAAGTGTAAAAATATGAACAAAAACCTTTATGAATTTAACAAATACAGCTTTATTCTTCCTTAGTACTATTTCTTTATATTGGATGTTTTGTTACCGACTTCTTTACTGAAGATTTTGCATAGTTTGTCAATAAGAATTTGGTGATGAAGATCTCTCTCAAGAGCTGTGACCAATGATTCATGTTTTCCATAAAAAGAGTGTATACACCTATTACTGTTATGTCCTGGTTGCGACAAAAAAAGGTGTAATAAATCATCACCCAGAGAATTTATAATCCCTGCAAGTTTTACCAACATTACATATATAAACTTTGCGATATCAATGGAAGTATTTTGAAAATACATGCCCGCCATAGTAGCATAAGAGTAGGCGTTGATTGCAGTAATGCAAACCTTACACAAGCAAGAGTTTGGCTGCTTCTGCACTAGGATAAAAGCATTATATGTGATTGTTCATACACAAATAACAAAGATTTATAGTAAATGAATATATATATTCCCATTCAATCCTTGTTCAAAGCCTCGAAATAACACTAAATTATCTCTCAATTTTGGAAACTCGGAAGAAAGGGCATGGTTTATTGTATTCAATGATAATGGGTATTGCTAAGAGCACGCAGTCGTGTAACTGTATATCCAGTTCTGGCCGTCGCTATTTCTTCGCACCGCTTGAGCTTTAAAATTTTGCGTGTCCGGTCAAGAAAGGAAATAAAACAGGGTGTCCCCCTAAATAGGAAGGTATTTATTTGTGATCTTCGTTTAAAAAAGTTGAAATAAACGACTGTAATATTTATTAGTAGAGTGAATCCATACAGTAAAAGACTATGTAAGCACGTCTAACGAATTGTATGAGTGATATAGTTTTGGAATTAAAGCATTTATTATTAAATGTTGATAGTAAAGCTGTATTGAGACATGTGGAGAAACAATGAATACAATAAGACAAAATGAAGCTTCACAATAGCATAACAATAGAGTTAAATTTAGTGCTAAGTACTGCCTATTCTTATCCTTATAAATATTTAAACGGAAAAGCACCTTCTTATTTGGAAGGGGCAGGCAAAGTTTTAAAGCTCAAGCAGTGCGAAGAAATATCGACAACCAGAACTGGATATACAGTTACACAACTACGTGCCACGCCCAAAAAGGAAATAAATTTGCGTGTCCCTAGCAATACCCATGATAACTTCAATAAATCAGATAACTGTGATCAACATCATTACAAACCTATAATTTATTACTGCGAATAAATGTGGAATGCGTAATGAAAAACTAGAGCTATAGGTGGTTTGTATGTGCATAAGACTGAATCATGGGTATTTATCTCATATCGTCAAAGCAAAAAAAAAAAAGACATTACAACCTAAGCGTCATGCGTCGATATTTGAAATGCTTCAGGAGTTACTTGATGCTTCAATAGTTTTTTTTAATATGTATATCGCACAATAATATTAAGATGTTAGAGAATACTCAAGCGCCAAACTATTTGGAAAGGTTGTGTAGAACATGTTTTGTTCAATAGATTGAATGGCGCATTTTACATTATCAAATAACATATGCGGTCCAACAAGCTCCAATACACCAGCACGATCAAGTAGTGCTATGGCATTAGAGCAAGCATTGGCCAGGAGCACCTGCACTCCTTGTTTGTGATAAGATTGAATCGTTTCATATAGCATTTGTACAGCGCTGTCATATATTCGAGATTAAAACACACATACTGATCTGTCTACTCTATATTTACCTTGCATCTATCGAAGCCATACCGCCAAGGTCTAGAATGATATATAACAAGTTATTCCTACGAGGCTGTTCGGATGGATGAACTGCCATATCGCCAAACTTTTCTAACCTTGTAATCCTGTCTTTTAATTGAACTATGGTATAGCTTGTTAACGCAATCATGATCATAAATATCTTTCCTATTTACCTGCATTTGCAAAATTCAAAGGTTCTTCTATTCTAACTATCAAAATGTCCTTTAGATGCTCTATTTCTTCTTTTGAGCCTTGTATTGGCTTAAACTCATAAGAGGTTTCCTTGACTCGGCCCTATTTACCATGAGTAAATATCTTGGTTGTATAATTAAACTTACTAGAACAGTGATACGGGGACAACTTGACTGTTTGATGGTGGCAAGAAGACTAAATACAACAGATATGGCTGTTCCAATTTCCAAGGAAAACAGCACAGTTGCTGAAAAAGTAACAATCATGAATACAATATCCTTCCATGCACGCACACGCCACATGAACTTTAGATCGTGAGGTAACTCCTTCAAGAGAGCAATAACTGCCATAAGAATGATGCCGCTCAATGTTGCATGCTGTAAAAAATAGAGGTAAGGTAAAAAGAGCATGGTCACAATGATGCAAATCACGCCCGACAGCAGACTCGACATTTGTGTCTTTGGCTTGACTGATTCATGAAGCTTACTTCTAGGAAACTAAGTATTATATAATGTGTAAATAAAAAGGGGGGTATATTGTATATATTCATATACTGACTGAACCGAATGCAGGAAATGCCTGAAAGAGACTTCCTACAATGTTTGCAACTCCAAGCGCTACAAGTTCTCTGTTTGAACTCACAAAATAGTTGTGTCTTCTAGCAAAAGACTTTGCTGCTGCGATCGATTCTACAAAGCCAATGATGCTAATAATAATGGAATTGGCGATGATTGCATTAAAATCGACATTGGCAGGGATTGATGGCATCCGTGGTGTTGGTAAGGGAGCATGTACAACAGCATCTGATCTGCCTACAGTTCCCAAAATGTCGAGTCCAGTTTGATCCAATCGGAACACTTTGCACAAAACTGTGGTAACGACAGTGACGAGCAGCACTTCGGGTATGCGTTGGACAACTTTCCCTCCCCTTTTCCCTCTCCACCAACGTTTTATGCAGGGTGATATAATTAATGCTGTGATTACACTGGATGACATCAAAGTGGTTACTGGATGGTATTCTTGAAAATGATTGAATAGAAATATAGCTCGTTGCAGTGTGCTCGAATCCGGCGTGAGCCCTGATTGTTGTGCAATGTCGCCGAGGCCAAGTAGCACAATGAGTTGCTGCATGAGTACAACGACAGCGACAGCAGTGATGAAGCCTCTCATCAGGGATCTGCTCATTAAGCTGTCAAGGAATCCAAATCTTAAAATACCCAAGATAAATGTAAAGAGACCAACAAATAGCGCCATGAGGCTCGCGATGGCTGCTGCTGCTTCAGGTTCCAGTGATTGTTTCATCATGGCTTGATGATATGTAATACCAGATCCGACCATCAGCGAGATGGAGGCTTCAGGCCCGACTGATAACTGACTACATGAATTATATTTAGATCTGACGTTGTAGTTAAAGTCTTAACTTACTATGACGTGCCTAAGCAGGCATAAGCCATGGTAGTGACTGTGATGGTGTATAATCCGTGAATAGCCGGTATGTTACAAAGGCCAGTTGCGTATGATAAAGCCTGTGGGATGAAAAGTGCCGAAAGAGATAAACCGGAAAGCAAATCTTGAGTGAAGTCATTCCTTGTGTAGTGCGGAATCCATTGGAGGATTGGTATATAATATTTTGAGCGGTTGCTAATGAGCAGCCAGCTATTTGTGCTAGATTCACTAACTGCAATGATTTCTGAAGGAACTAGACAAAAGATATAAGTGCATCTAATTTATTGTAATTAATATGTATAATATATACTCGCAGATGTTCGCCGAGAAGAATTAAAATAAACTTGGCTGCTGCCATCGTCATCACTATCTGAACTAGGCTTTATTGATTTATAGTCTTTGACATTGTTATGCGGTAACAAGTAAGTTGAGTCATTGGTTAAGAGGCAATTGATAGTATGATTGCTGATACTGCTCGTGCAATCATCATCAATGATGGTCGTAGGATGTATATTGTTATCTTGTTAAATAAATGTCAATGCAAAGTTATAGAGCACAAATGTTCAAACCTTTAACAAAAAAGGGGGGAAGAGAATGCTCCATTAGAATCCTGTGTAAAAACAAAAGGCAGAAAAATAAATAGAAACAGTTTATTATTTTTAAGGAAAAGAAAAAAGGGAGAACAAACTTAAGGAGATATTAAAAGTCTTTATTAACAGTTCTGGTATCATAGTACATGCTATGTTTCTTTATCTGCTCTTATGTTTGATTTGCATAGATGACTCATCAATCAAACATACGGACATACTAGCCTATTTTTGATTTATTTTGATGATATAGCGATAACACTGTCAAACTTGATTAGTAAAAAAAAAAAAAAAAAAAAGGATATCATCTTGATTACTCTATAGTAAAGACTCGTTTCATATCAAACAAAGGGATTCATTCGTTTCTACTACTGGTCATCGTAATTGGCATTGTTTATACATCTACTCTTTCTTTTGAACAATGAAATCAACAACAAATTTATTATGTTTCTTGATTACCTTTAAGATCAACATCTTATTTGTTTATCAAAGCACATTAATGACGATCTCTCGATCATTGTTCTTTCTTTTATAGAGAACAATTACGCGTTATTCAGCTAAACATCTAATGCTTGATAGCATAATCAATAGATGTAATTGAGCAAAATAGTCATTCTGGCATTAAATGATTCTCTTTTGGTTGCTGTATTATGGTACAATCAAGTCCTAGGTCTACTTTGCCAATTGAAAAGGGATTAACTATGGCTTCAAAAAATCAGGTTTGTAATCAACAATATATATATATATATATCCAAACACTCATATCTTTGATAAAATATCGGAAGAGCAAGTTTCATTGTTCTCTGAGCTTTTTTTTTTTTTTTTTTTTTTTTTTTTTTTTTTTTTTTTTTTGTTTAATATGTGAAAAAATAGAACCACTGGTCTGGGTTAATAAAAAGTCTCTGTTCTTTCTTTTTCTTGCTTATTTCAGTATGCTTCCAACAGCGCTTCCTAGGCCAAAGTCTAGGGCCATGCCCATTTGGAAATTGAAAGGTGTCAGTCTATTAAGTGTATATAGTCATGATGTCTAAACTATTTATTATAGAACATATTGATAAGGAACTCATTTGTTTGGTAAAGGGGAGAACAAAATGATCCTTTTTATTGACATTGACACGTTATTCGCCCTATAGAATGCACCTTATCAAAGAGAAGTTGTTTGGGACATTGGCAAAATGCGTGCTTTGATCGATTCTCTCTTGAACAATTATCATGTGCCTCCTCTGCTATTTGCTATACGTCAAATTAAAAGTAAGAAAGTACGTGTCTGTATTGATGGAAAACAGAGGCTAACGTCTATATATAAGTAAGGGGACCTTACCTTTTTTTTTATCTTGACACTTTAACTAAGACTTTTTTTCCCTTACACATAGATTCATGACCAATGAGATTCCATATGTTGATTACTCTTCAGGCGAACCAGTAGAGTATTACTTTGGCCCTCCTCCTGTTGAAAATGCAAATTTGGAAGCTATGAGGCGTAGTAAGTCAAAGGTGGAAAAAGAAAGGCGTATCACTAACCTCTTTAATGTCTGTAGCGCAACATAATACTGAAAGAAGATACTTGAGTAGAGAGATTATTGAACAATTTAATGCTCATGAAATCGTGTGTGGTAAGACTGCTGACATGTGTTATAAGCTCTGTTTACTCACGCTTCCTTGTTCTATGACTTGTAGCTGAATATACAGATTTGAACGAAGACGACGAATACAAGATTTTCCTTAGGATCCAACTAGGTGTCTCTTTGACCGCGGCTGAGAAATTACGTGCCAACAATACACCCATAGCCAAGGTGTGCAACGCATTAACTGCAGAATATACCCAATTAGAAGAAGTCTTGCCTAAACGCGGGTCAGCAAACGTATTTCAGACTATTGCCCAGATCTTGTGTGTTCTTAAGTCTGGCAGGAACGGATTTAAAGTACCACCATATCAATTACAGGTCTTTATTGGCAGCTCTGAAGCCGTTTCTCAGGAATTGATTGACGCCACAGGCCAAGTTCTTCGCAAACTCATCAGTATCATTCAAAAGCCAAACTGTGTAGCTGTATTCCTGAAACACCCTACTGATGGATCAAAGTGTATATGGAAACGCATTGAATTATTATGCTTTGCGATCTATCTTTATAAATGCAACAAAACCCGTTCTGTTGAAATGCTCGCTGAAGATTGCAGACAGATGAGAGCATACTTGCACCAAAGAACTCAGCATATGTACGCTGGAAAGGAAAACTTGCAGATTGGTTTAGAGTGGATCGAAACTAAACTACGAGAAAATGAACTTGAAGAACTTGACGAATTCTCAGATGAACATTATGAATTGTATGAATCAGATAATGATGCTGTTCAAGCACCAGTATCAAAAAGAAGTAAAAGAGTTGTGCCAGCACTTGCAAGAAGAGGTGGAAAGTCAAGTGGAAAAGGACGCAGATAAAGATGTTATTTATGAAGGATTGATGTTATATGTGACAATTTGATCTATTGAATTATTTTGTTTTAGCTTGCTGTTAATATGTTGTTAATATGAACAAGGGGTGATATTTACCTCTGTATTATTTACATTCTCTCTCAAGCATACCATAGCTGCTTCTCTAAATAGGTTGTCTAGTTGTGCTCCTATCATTATCTTGATGAGTCATTGATATCGTTCTCTTTATTTGTTTTCTTACCTGACCATTTGTCCGTTTGTTGGACTAGCTCGTTTATCTCTTGATCATTTAGGCTTATTGGCATTTTGGAGCTAATGCCTTTAATAATTTGTAAACGTTGCTATAGAAAACAGGTTAGCTTTTTTTTTTAAAAAAAAATGACTATTTTGTTTCTTTGGTTACAGTGCTATCTGGTAAGGGTATATGGATACGCTCATCAAATCTACCTGGCCGGAGTACTGCTGGATCCATCGTCTCAATGCGATTAGTTGCTTTAAGGGAGGATTAATCGAGTGTATTGATTATTGAATTCATTGTAAACCCACCTGCAATGACAAGTAGATCAATCTGCGCATTGTTGTTTTCCAATGTCTTTGTTAATAGCCCATCCATTTCTTTTTACAAATAAGTATGTGCTATCATATTACTTTGATACCCTACCTGTTAAAAAGCTAGTGACAATACGATCGCTTGTATTTTCAGTGGACTGACTGGTGCCTCTCTTAGGCAGTAGCATATCAATCTACAGGAGAGAAAGAGTGTATTAGTCAACCAAGAAAGAGAGTGTGTATGAATTTATACCTGATCGATAAAGAGTATACAAGGTGAATTTGCTCTTGCTTGTGCAAATAATTTAGCAATAGCCTTTTCTGATTCTCCTACTATCTTTGACCGTATCTGCGAGCTTTCAACAAGCATAAAATTAACTCCAGCTTCTGACGCTAATGCTGAACATAACATTGTTTTGCCCACACCGGTAGGTCCATGTAATAAGATACCCTTGGGTGGCATAATGCCAAGTTGTATATACCTTTCTGGGTGATGGAAGGGTTCGATGACACATGCTCTAAGCTCTTGTATGACATCGTTCAAGCCATAAAGATCAGAGAAGGTGACAGATGGTACTCTTGATCCAAATTCATTTAAACCAGAAGGCCTTATAACAGTCAATGCCTGCATAAAATGATGTAGCTTGGCCGTTTGATCCTTTTGTTCTGATTGCTGTCTGATTAATTGAAAGATAACTTGAGAACAGACACTTTGTAAGTCACTGGGAGTAAATCCATGCGTCACTTTTGAAACTTGTCTTAGTATCGTATCCCGTTCATCAGCAGATTCAAATGGTAAGGCTATAAGAAGTTATCAGTTTCAAAGCGGCCGAGTCTGTTGATAGACATTACATTTCGTTATGATTTGTAGTATTTCATATCTTTGTTGAGGTAATTTGGTTGCTATTTCTACTACCATGTCAAGCCTTCCAGATCTTATGAACACAGGATCAATGGCGTGTAATCTACTGGTTGTCCCTGTTTGCACAGTTTGCATAAGCAATTATTAAATGCATGTCTTTTTATTTACCTATAATAAATCCATTCTTTCCTAGCTGATCTATCAGATGCAAAAAGACAGAGAATATACGGATATCAAGCTTGCTTTTCCTTGTTGACGCTCTTCCAGAGATGATATCAATTTCATCTATAATAAGTATAGCTGCCTCATGCTGCTTTATATTCTCAAACAACTGTACAAGCTTCATTTCACTCACTCCTTCCTCTAAAAGCACGTAGTTTAGCATAAAAGACAAGACAGATCAAAATCAAACCTGTAGAGAAAATATCTGAGCTATTCAACATGTAATAAGGTTGGCCTGAATGTTCTAATTTGACATGAGTTTTTACGTTATTGTTATATTCATGGATCTTCATTACTTGAAATAGAGATTGCCAGTGCCGTTTTTCCTACACCTGGTTTGCCATGAAGAATAACACCTTTAGATCTCGGTAATGTTGACAATGGATCTATTTTATTTGCATTGATCTTGTTCACAATGTCTTTTATTAGGTCTCTAAACCCTCCGATTTCGGCTGTAACGTTTTCTACCCACTGCATCAAAAAAAGAAAAGAATAGACAACTTGACATTTTTAAAAAATTGCTTTAAATTCAGACAATAAGCTGTGAAACTGATAGGTTATGCCAGGGGAAAAAAGAGGCTTCTTATAAACAACAGAGAGCATACCTTTCATGGAAGTGCTTTCTCAGTATTAGTTAAGCATTAAAGCGTCTCTTATTTTTAAATGACTCGCGTCAAAGGGCTAATTTCTTCAAGAATGCTTGTTCATGTGATCATTAAGCTTATATGACTGTGATGCGGTAATTATTTGTATGTAAATTGAATGTTTGTTGATGAGTCACTCAAACCACAAAGAAATCTACTCCAAAAACAGATAGAGGTGACAATAGCATATTTAAAAGTACGCCAAAGCATAGAGAGATTTTTCGGTGCATATTAAAGGATTCTTCGAGAAGTGTCGGATAGAATGCTTGACACATGAATGTTACTAGGCAACCAAATATTATAAATTTTGCCCCTTCAGAGAAATAAAAAAGCACATGTTACTACATTTAGTAAATGCTTATCTCTTCACAATCAAGAATATGTGCCTGAAAAAAAAACATGTACTTTTAATTCTTTAACTATGTTTCCCTTCTACAAGTGATTGTCCTGAAATCAAAGATGAATTCATTTAATTCAATTAAGTGGAAATGTATTAAAAGAGATGCATTGTGCTAAAGTTGCTTATTTGTCAAGGGTTAAGCAATATATGCAAGGGCATATTTAGAAATGAACGGTTATGGCCGCAATAGGAACTAGCAGTAGCAATCATGCCTTCTGATTTATGCTTTATTTGAGTTATGCAAATTGGATCTACACTCTTATTCCCATGCCAATGGATCCTAACTCAATTAAGCTATGGCGATTTTTATGAAAAGTAAATAGTGCCTAAAGTCACGCGACACGCGTCAGCCTATGTTCAGAATAAACTTTATAGAATGTAATAGACACACTCAAGAGATAGTAAACATACTTTTGTGTGTCATTGAACAGAATTGTATCTGAAATATACATCTAGTCTTATTGTTGATACCTAAACATAAACACGCCTTCACATAGATTCAAAACACGCGCGTAACTTGTTCCAAAAAATAACGCGAGAAAACACCACTGAAATTAAGGTTCGAACGATAAACTGACTAAAACTTAAATACTCTTGGACTATATATACAATCTATCCATATCCCCCTTTTCTCTTACCCTCTCTCTCTTAGAATCTAAAGACTCGTTTGAGCTTTATAAAGTAGTTATCAGCAGGTACAATTTCAGTTTCCGGTTACGAAGCCTGTCACAATCTCCTCACACAAATTTTTTTGTTCTTTTGTAACCGCATTATCAAGGTCAGCTTTACTCTTTCCTTTCTTTTCTTTTTTTTTTTTTTCCTTCTTTCTTGTTTTTAGTTTGTTGCAATGTCATCAAACACACTAGAGCCCAGTAACGAAGGCACAGAAAGAAAACAAGATGTATCAGCTAGTCGGCCCGTCTTGAGTAGATCGTGTTCGTCTGCTCCCACTTACTCCTCTCCTTCAGCATCCAAAAAGACTCTATTAGACGAAAAGCCCATTACGAAAATGCCACTTACTGGTCCTAACCCTAACCAAAAGACCAAAGACAATAATAAACAAACAACACAAGCCTCGTCTTCATCCAAATCAACAACGTCTCAGAACCCTCGAACTCTCACAGATTTCCTTATGCGTTCTAAAACTTCTCATTCTGTAGGCTCATCCAGTTCATCTAGCCAGGCCTTCCAACCTCCTAGCTTAAAGCGTTCATACTCAGCCATTTCTTCTTTGGACACAGCAAACGAACATTGGTTAAATACGCCTATTGCTCCAAAACAAAAACGAATTGATACAAAAGAAGTTGTAAGTTGTATGTCTGTGTGCATGCATACAGATGTTTATTCATAAATACGTATCAGTGACTCTAAACATTTTTCTGTATATAGTATGATCGCCTTACTCCAGGAATTGCAGATATGCACTCTGCCCAAGTGCTTATGAGCAAGACACAACCGACAAGTTACTTTGACATTGTCGGGTCAAAGAGTTACCAAGAACAAGTAGCAAATGCTTGTGGTATATATCCCGATAAACGCATCTTACGCTACGGCCCCGCCCCACCACCTACTGCTAAAGTCGATATCACCAAAAATACACAACCCACCCTCAATACTAGCACTTCATCCTCAGTAAAGAGACATATCATCACTTCTCCAGAAAAAATCCTAGACGCGCCCTACATGATTGATGACTATTACCTCAATGTACTCGATTGGTCTTGTCACAACGTAGTTGCCGTTGGCCTTGGCAAGTCTGTCTATCTTTGGAGTGCTGATAATGGCACGATTCAAGCTCTTAATTACGATTATGATGATCCCGTCGCTTCACTATCCTATTCCGCAGACGGCGCCTACCTTGCAGTAGGCACAACCAAAGGAGATACCCAAATTTGGGACGTGCAAGCCAACAAAAAGCTGCGTTCAATGAAAGGCCAAGACTGCCGAGTGGGCGTTCTTTCTTGGGACAAACACATCATCTCATCCGGAGCTCGTGATGGCAGTATCTTTAGTCATGACGTACGACTGGCAAAACACGTTGTCAGAGAACTCTATGGCCACGCTGATGAAGTGTGCGGTCTCAAATGGCGATGGGATGGTGAATTACTTGCCAGTGGTGGTAATGATAACACTGTGAACATCTGGGATGCCAGAACGACGACACCAAAATACACTAAACGTACCCATGTCAGCGCTGTCAAGGTATATAGGGTAATTCTTAATTTTATTCTCCTCTCTAACTCTACGATAGGCTCTAGCCTGGTGTCCATGGAACCGAAGTATCCTAGCTACGGGTGGTGGTCGTGATGATAAAAAGATTCACTTTTGGAATACAACCACATGCGCTCGTCTAAACACGATTCATGCTGGCTCTCAAGTCACTTCACTTCACTGGTCCCAGCATTACAAAGAAATTGTGTCTACACATGGATTGCCACATAATCAAGTGACAGTTTGGGGATACCCAACCCTTAACAAGATTATAGATATTCCCGCACACGAAACTAGAATTTTACATTCTGCCTTGAGTCCTGACGGACAAGTTCTTGCAACAGCCGCGGCAGATGAAAACTTAAAGTTCTGGAGAATCTTTGAATCAAATGGAAAAGCACCACTTGCGTCAGAAAGTGCACGCTTAACAGAAAAGAAGGAGATACAATTAAGAAGAAGCAAGAGTATTCGCTAAATGCATAACACAACATCTTTATATTTAAAACTTTTTCTTATCTCTTCTTTGTTCATTTCCTATTCATATAAATACCATTTCCTTTTTCTTAATCAAAATACATTAAAAAAGACATAAGCATTAAACATTTAAATACAAGGATACTCTCATTTTACTAAAGAACGAATTTTAGTTTTGAAAACAAGGAATGTTTTGTATCAATTCATATGAAAATTCAATGACATCTAGCCTTTATTTATGCTCACACAATGCATGGCTCCCCTTTTATTTTTATTATTATGTAAAAACATCAAGGTATGCATAGATGGTTATCATTTATGTATAAAAAATGCTATTACAAGATCAACTTTCAGATAAAGATTTATTGTTATGGTGCTTCTTTTTTTTTTTAAGGTATGGTTTATATACAATACAAAGCTTCTAAATATTGACGAGAGGTATTAAATAACAGATGCTGAAGGATGAGATGAAAGAAAGAACGGTTGTGTGTACAGATGTTCGTTAGTTCCTTTAGGATGGTCTAATGTAGATCTAGTTGGCCATATCATAAAAGTACCCCATTTATAAGAAGGTGTATCAAGATTGAGTAAACTTTTACATTCATCTTCTAGGTCTGATCCTGAACTAGTAGGAGAAGAGAGTCTAGATATGCCGTGGGTATAATCCTCATGTCGAGTTTGTGTGGATTTACGTGTAAAACTCTTGCCGCATATTTTGCATATATAGGGGCGACTACCTGTATGCGTCCTGCGATGTCTAGCTAGAGAAGAGGACTATAGTCTGTTGATTAGTTGCTAGTGATATATAATAGACTGCTACTCACATCTCCAAACGATTTATCACAATTTTCGTATCCACAAATATGAGGCCGTTCACCTGTATGTGTTCTGTAGTGAACAGTCAGGGCGGATCGTTGTATGAATCGTTTTGGACATCCACTCCATGAGCATGAGTAGGGTCGTTCGCCGGTATGTATCCGTAAGTGTCTTGCAAGATCAGATCTGCGACGGAATAATTTGTCACAATCCTTCCATGAACAAGCATAGGGTTTATTTTCCCTTTTATGTTTCTTTCCATTGTCTTGTTCTGATGAATGGTTAAGTAAGCTGTGAATATCCATTTTTATATAAATAATAAAAAGGGGGGAAGAAAAGAAAGAAACGGAAAGGCTGCGCTTTTTATACCTTTTTTTTTTTTTAGAAGAGAAGCCATGACAAAAGGTGTCAATCATCGGAGCCGGAATGGTTCTGGGCACGAGCCAAGAATTGGTCTATCTGAAACAGGCTACTGGGACCGGTCCAGACGGCGATCCCTTTTAGTGCGCTTTGTTCTAACAAATGAATGGTCCAAAAGATAAGTCATATAATAGCGTTAATTAATAAAATAGCTTAATTATATATCTATTAAACTATAATAACTAACTACTAGCTTTATTAAACTGACATTCTTTTACTTCTAACAAATACCATCCGTATCCTTAAAGAGGTTGTCAAATGCTCAGCCCAAATAGGTAAATGCAACTGATGGTCCAAATATCGTTGTTAGTTATGACGTCAATATGTGTGTTGATTGCCTCGAATCTCTTTAAACGTATTGCAACTATATATGCTCCATCCTCGTGTCTTGTGTAAAGTCAAACTATAGCATTTTATCAAGACATCTCTCTCTAAAAGAGAATCAGCCTCTGGTGGTGATCAAGCCACGTCACATCCACTTTGATTGGTCCCTTGAGTCCTTACGTCAACACTTTGATGTTGATTTAAGTGTACCCATGTGTGCGGTTTATTTAAATTATGTATATATGATGTGTGTTTGTATAGTTGGTTGTTTATTTTAACTTGGCAAAACATGAGCAATTACGAAAATAGAAATAGAAATTGTCTAAACAATTTAATTGACAGGCTGTACTTTGTTTCTAGGTAGCACCTGACACAATTTTTACTTGTCAATAAATTGTTCAGGGACCCACTCACATGAATCATGCTATGTTAGATTTTTCTCCGTAAAAAGTACCATTTATCCATTCGTGACTTAAATTACTTCATTTAGTGTAGATTACCCATTCACATCCTTATTGTATTACAATATACACAGACACAGTGTGTCTCTCCAAAATCGGAGTGTCATCGCCATTGACTGTCATCACATCCAAATGATTTTGCCCTTTTTATGGTAATTCTCGACTTTTCATATGTTCATGATGATTGGCTAGAACTCAGAAATGAAATAAAAAATGGATTTGTATGCCGCTTGAAGTTGATTGGCAAGATTAAGGAGGAGGAGGAGGGGGGAGGGCCATAATCGTACCAGGCATGTGAATGGATTTTGGGGGAATTTATTGAAAACAGTATGAGGGGAGACCATAGATGCATTAAAAACAAACAAACAATGTAGTTTGAGCCAATTCGTAACTTTTGTAAAGCATTAAACATCCCATTCTTTCTTAAGTCATGAGTAAAGGAGGTAATCCCTGAGCTTTTGAAAAGAAGTATTGTGATACCAGTCTAGCATAGCCTTACTTTGTCTGACAAGCCATTTCTCATAAAATCCTATACCCAATGCAATAATGTCAACTTGTTCATTTTTTAAGAAATAGAGCCGAGAGTATCATAAAAAAAAACACTTTGTTTCAACTTTGACGTCTTGCTAATGAACAAATGACTGTCGTCAAGGTTGCACTCAATGTGCTTTTAGTTTCATTGGATATTTTATGCCCCATGACCACCTACTCCTGAGATACATATGTGTCGATAAAATATTAGACTGTATTTATTATAAAGATTGAATGAATCGAATTAATCTAAAGCAACTATTAGAACACATGAAAGTATTCATGTTATTTTGAAAACACTTTAGATTAAACTATGAGTGGAAAAGGTATTATTATTTGTAGTGAACCATGCTTCTACGGGTATTGCCAAGTATATCATATCTCGAGGGTAACCGCTTCACTTTCTTCTTTTTTATGCTCTCCTAGGTTCCATTTGATTGAGCAACTCAATAGCAAAAAGTCAACTGTAGCCTTATTTTAGAATAGGAACATTCAATGGCCAGAATCAGACAAAGCATCTAATAGCCCCTAGTGAAGTAAACTTTTCTGACTCACTACACATTCTGATTGACCATTTGCGTAAAGTAGCTTGTCAAGGTCTTTTCTGTTGATGAATAACATTACACACCAGAGACTTATTGACAAATATTTTAATGTATAGTGCAGTGTTCATACTTTAAATTCAGACAATGTTAGTTTTTTTTTGGACGAATCAAAACTAATTTTCAGATACAAAAGAACATTAGTATCAGACATGCTAATGACCAAAGTGATGTTTTTACCTGTAAGCATCTTTAAGCTCGCCTTGAGGGAGCAACCACGTTCGATGTGGCGCTTTGTCTACTGAAGATAGTGGATCGGTTGTTTCCGTTCCAAATTTCCTCAGCATAAAAAACGCATTTTTTTTTTTTTGCAGCTAGAACGTCCAAAAAGTATTGCAGTTGCTGCAAACTAACATCGAATAGATAAGAACATGTTCAAGTGATATAAAGTATCAAAGGCTTCGTGCCAAACAACAGTTACAAATTTGTAAACCTAAGATTAAATAGCATTTCAAGATATAAAAGTTGTTTTTGTTTTACCTTTGATGTGTTGAATTCGTTAATGTCTAAAAGACACAATTCGCCCAATTTCTCTTTAATCAAAAGATGCTTATATATTTTTTCTGAAACACGCTTTCTCAAATCTCGAAATAGAACGTTAGACTTGTTTGTCAAGCCATTACCAAAGATAACCAGAGGCATTTTATTGGTACTACCCAATTGAAACTCACGGCGATGGATATGGCTATGAGAATCAGTTGGCTTTAAGTAGAATGAGAAACAAATATATAAAGAGTTTACCTTGGCTCAAGTGGCTGATGTTCAACTCCAGAGCTTATTTTATTCTCCCTATTTGTTTATATTTTAATTCTCTCCTGAAAATAAGTTTACCTCGAAGGTTGTTGTTATTGTAACCCTCGTGTATGATTTAAAACAGGGGCTAAACTGGGGGAAAAAAAAAGATAGCAAAAGAGAGAAAGAGGTAGTAAAGAGAGAAAGATCCTTTTCTCTTTTTTCCCCCCTTTTTTTTTCTGTTTAACATTCGTTTTCTTTTTCTTCCTTTTGTTATTATTGTACTTTTCAGAGCCATTGATCAAAATATTTGAATAGATATCCAGCGCTTTTTGTGTGCTTTTTTAAATTTATTCACAGCCAACTCAAGACAATAAAATTACTGAAATAAAAAATATTGAGCTTTATCTTCTTGAGTGAGACGAGAGACAAAGCAGAAACAATAAATGGGCGAAGAGGGTGGGAACATCCAAGATCACCTACTCGTGTAATGTGTTCAACACTTCATATATTCGTGTTTACATAACATTACACTTCGTAAGACGTGACCTTGGTTGTTGATCCAGAGTAGATACACTAAAATTTGTAAAAGTCGCGGATGACAGTCGATAGTAGTGTTCAAAAATATCGCGGGAAGACCAGAAGTCATGGGCGCCGATGTTATCCACTGAGACACCTGCTTGTGCTGCAAGAGTGACAGCGAGTCCATGAGCCTTCGGTACAAGGGCTTGGGCTGGTTTTTCTTCTTTGACCATAATCTGCTTGATGTAGTGAGAAATGCATTCGGCGCCAATGGGAATGTTGTGATCTTGTATGAAGCGAAGGAATCGATGTAGCTGTTGGTTGAGAAAGACAGGATGTCCCGTAATACAAATAGAGCAGGCGATGCGAGATTTGTAGGCTTCAAAGGCTGCCACAGAACACAGAAGAGGGTTGCAGTGTGGGTGAATAGTAATAGTCCTGACGATGCGTTGTCCGCGTTGCTTCTCTTTGGAGGTGATAATGATGAGGGAAAGCACGTCGTCGGACGAAACACGCGCGGCATGTAAATCGACACGTTCTACGTCGGAAGGGCGAAAGAAGTCTGCCATGGCTAAAAGCCAACAGGTCTTGGCGGTTAATTATTCCTCGGTAATCGTGATATTGGAGCCCAGAGTGAGAAGAAACTCGATTACTGGTGAGATGATGTACATCCAGTATTTCGTGGGCTGGATGATTTGAGAACAGAGGGCTTTCATAAGCTCCAGGTAAATCGTGGAAGTGTGAATGCAGTTTTGATCGTCTGCGGAGAACATAGAAAGGATGACAGAGGTGTACATGTGGAGCGTGGAGACTTTCAATTTGCGAACGGTGTGTTGATTGGCAAGATAGTTGACTAGCTGCGTAGGCGATGGTTTATGTTATCAAAAAGACAGGCCAATACTTTTAGGATTCTTTTATTAGATAATATAAAGCTCCTGTTAAAAACGTCGATTACCTTGCGTGCATCAGAAGTGAGGAGTGGGCGTCGTTATCTCATGCTTACAGGTTCCAAGCCAACATTGTCTACTTGTTGTTCTTCTGTATGGGTTGGATAAAACACTGCAACTTTTGGGACAGATGCCTTGATAAAGAACTGGGCATAACTAGTTTTCAGTTACTCTGAATTTAATTTTGGCTTGTGCAACATGCATGCCGGGGACACTTTAGCAGAAGACTGCCTTGGCTGGATTTGACACTCTGAAACTTACTGGAATAGATATCTAAATAAACAAACTAGCATCGTTTAAAATCTTAAAAGCCTTTCTCTGAATATTATTTTTACACTTGTCTAATAAGTTTTTACTGTTGTCTGAAATCATTTTTACGCTTGTCCGAAGTTAAAGTGCATTATTAACAAAATCACTACCATACATACAATCACAGCGTATCTCAAAATGGTCTCAACTATCCAAATCACCTTTATGGACATTCATCAGCAATTAATGTCTTGAAACTATGTCGCATAGTAACTTTATTAGAAAACGAAGACAGTTCTTGATTGACAACTACTGTACGAAGCTCCAAGAAAAAACATTCTAAACTTCTGTCCCACCGTCGTAATGATCTAATTGTTGACCCCACTCTTCGGATACGAATGACAAGAAGTGAACGGTCTCATTGTGAAATAGCGACTTGGTTGGTTACCTCTTGGTAAACCCCAAGCCTGCCCCTTTCATCCAAATGAACTTTTTTCACGCCAGCATAGCTTTTCTTGTTTAGATATGCACAACCGCCTCCAGATGCCCAAATCTATTGACAACCCACTTTCTTATCTTTTGAACCTCTTACCACCAACACTCTTTACCAAAAAAGCGAGGAAGTCAATCGATGTCTGGCTCATTTGTTGGCCTTCCATATGTGCAATATTACTCGAAATGAACTACTTAGTTCACGCTCAGTTCCCTGAAGATTCAAATCATCTTGGTGAACCCTTTGTCAAACGTCTTTGTTACATTCAGCAAAAATTTTCAAATAGTTAACTATTATCTCTAATACATAATACTTTTGCATTTTCCTTTTAATCCCAAAAGAGGGTTTTCATCCCTTCTCACTGCGATCTGGCCCAGGGCGGTACAGCACGAAAATGCTATGTGCTCATTAGTCATTAAAAAATTATTATCAAATAAAAGCTAATATTTAGGTAATACAATTGTTCGCACGACACCCGTTTGAGAAGTAGAACTAGTGATGAACAGATTACTTTTTATAGAAGCCGATCTGAAATGATTGGCTGTAGCTGACAAATGCTTGGATATCAGTAGACTGTTCCCTTGTCCTGATTGGGTAAAATAAAAGCCTTGCAGTAAAGTGTATAAATACTCAATTCTGACATATTTTTCTTTTTTCCCGTAACCTTTTCTCTATTCATCATGTCCACCATTTCAAAGCTTGCTCAGTTTGGTAAGAAGCATATCGCCAAAGGAATCGGTAGATCCACCGAGCTCGTTATCGAAAAGGCCAAAGGATCATACGTTTATGCTGTTGATGGAAAGAAATATCTTGACCTCTCTACTGGTATTGGCGTGACAAACACTGGTAAAGTTTGAAAAAAAAAAAAATGCAAGTTGAATTACTCTTACTTATATCTAATAGGCCACTGTCATCCTACGGTCGTCAAAGCTGTCCAAGAGCAAGCTGCTAACCTCTCTCATGGTCAAGTCAACATCTTTTTTCAAAAGCCAATGCTTGATCTTATCGAAGGTTTATTACCCAAGATGCCATCACCCAAGCTAGACACTTTCTTCTTTTGGAACTCTGGCTCTGAAGCTGTTGAAGCTGCTGTCAAACTTGCGCGTCATGCAACTAAAAGACAAAACATTATCGTCTTTCAAGGATCTTACCATGGTCGTACATTTGGTACTATGGCCCTGACAACCTCCAAGACCGTATATAGCGCAGGTTTTGGCCCCCTCATGCCCGGTGTTCATGTTGCTCCCTTCCCTTACTTCCAACAATGGGCTGCTTATAAGGCCGATCCCAAGAAATTCACTCCGGAATGGTGTGGTGAAGAAGCCCTTCACCAGCTCGAACTTGTGTTGAAGCAACGTTCTGATCCTAAAGACACGGCTGCCATCTTGATTGAACCCATCCAAGGTGAGGGTGGCTATGTCGTACCTCCCGACAGTAAGTATAAAAAAGGAAAGTTGATGATGGGAACTTATGAAACCCATCTGTCTCGTAGATTTCATGAAGGGTCTTCGAAAAATCTGTGACAAGTATGATATTTTGTTGATTTGTGATGAAGTTCAATCTGGTTTTGGCCGTACTGGCAAGATGTTTGCTGTCGAGCATTTTGGTATTGTTCCAGATATCATGGTGATGGCCAAGGGCATTGCTTCTGGATATCCACTCTCAGCTATTGTCTCTCGTAAGGAATTAATGGACCAACAGCCTCCCGGATCCATGGGTGGCACCTACTCTGGTAACGCTATCGCTTGTGCTGCTGCCAAGGCTACTCTTCAAGTGTTTGAACAGGAAAAACTTTTGGAAAACTGTAACGCAAGGTAAAGAAAAGAGAAAAGAAATAGCTTCATGTTACTGATATGATTTGTAAAATGAATAGATCTGAACAGTTCTTCAAGGGCTTAAGAGAGAGAATTCCAGCACTTTTACCCGAGGGTGTTACATGCGATATTCGTGGTAAAGGTCTTATGATTGGTATTGAATTCATGGGTGTACCCTATGGCTTTGCAAGCAGTGTTGCAAATGAAGCCTTGAAACAAGATACCATCCTTTTAACCACTTCTATTTACGAGACCCTTCGCCTCATTCCCCCTCTTACTATTACCAAGGAAGAAACTGATCTTGCCCTTGATCGCGTAGTTAAGAGTGTTGCTGCTGCTGTCAAAAACGTCAAACATGCTTAAAATTATTTGTAATTCATCCCCCCTCCTACCTCATTTTGTATTTAACCTGTTCAGTAATCCTTTTTATAATAAACTCTTGTTTATAGATGACAATGCTTTTTAGTTTTATTTTTAAATAATCGTCGTAAACATGGTTCATTATTCCTTTATGTAATTGTGGTAAATAGTAGAGGGCAAAGGAACCGTGGTATCAATGACCAAACCCACTGGAACATGGACGTTGTAAAATTGTTTCAAACGGTAAATCTTTTCAACCAAGGAAGCAACAGAGCTCACAAAATTATTTAGACCAGCCTCGTTTATTCCATGATAAGACATTTCTGTAAAGATAGTGTAAGCCCTGGTGACATTATCAAACATTTCTGTTCTCTGCTTATGAAATTCTTCAGCAATAGCATCATTGGGTATGAGGTGTTGCGATATCATAAAGGTTACGTAGCTTGCTTCACCGTATATCATAAAGAAGTACTCGCTAAAGCTGCCAGTGAACTCTGTATAGATACCATTGCTTGACCTTCGAAGTGTACTGTTAGAAGCCAAAAGAAGAGTACTGCGTACACGTTGATCGATATGCTCATCCAGTCTTCGGAAAACGCATGATACGCACTTATTGTTGGACGCATTCAAAGAGACACCGTCATCATGTAATACCTTTCTCCTCTTGTTGTTGCTTCCATCGCTAGAGGCTAAACAAATACTATTCACATTAAGATAATGGGCTTGTTCTGGCTTGGTTTCTGTTATAAAGACCCCTTAAAAAACGATGAGTAGATACCATCATGTTTATAACATTCTACGACTTACCACCAATCTTGACCAAATCACCTATTCGTACCTTGTTTTCTCTAAGGTAATTGATGCACTCTTCTCGATGGATATGACATTCAACAGAAATATTGGAGAGTGCCACATTGAAATAAGCAGAGTCTTCACAATACACAGGATCAGAAGTAAGGTGAGTTTCGGTATGGATTACTGTCATGTTGAAAGAGAAACAAAAAAGAAACACGTTTTATTACAACACACATCATTCTCCTTTTATTCTTTTGATATAAACAATGAATCCAAGTCATATGTACGGTCTTTGTTTACTGCTTCATTTCCATTAATTCATGCATACGTGCCTGTAATTTTGGTATCTCTTGAAGCTTTTGTTCAATCTAATGATACACGTTAGTATAGAAAAAAAAGGAAACATGTCTATATACCATATTCTTCTCTTCTTGAAGAGCCAATCTCTTTTCTGCATCTAATTTCGTAAACACATAGCCCCCTTGTCCGTCATATTGAAGAATGAAATTGTGATATTTCCAAAGAGAAGGACGATGTGAGACTGTCAAGAGTGAGATGCCAAGTGCTAAAAGAAGGTTGTTAGTGTGTTTACAAGTAGTGTGTATTGTTTTACCAGTAGCATGTGTATACATGATCTTTTCAATGTCCATACTAACAGCACTGGTACATTCATCCAAAATAGTATAACGAGGCTTATGATAAAACAATCGAGCCATAGCGATCTATGAGATGATTAGTCATCTAAGTATAAGAGGAGGATTATTGCCTTACACGTTGCTTGTCACCACCAGACAATGCCAGTGACCATTCCTTTTCACTATCCCATCCACCTTCTCTTTCAACAATATGTTCGATTTGAACAACCTTCAAGATATCGAGCAGGTCTTCATCAGTGACGCTTTCTATACAAAATAGAATGTCAGGCCCTTCCCTGGTGTCTTTAAAGTCTTACTTTGTTTCATGTCCTCAATAGTGTCAGGATATAAAATTCTGTATAATTGTGTGAGTGACGAAAAAATAAAATTGTAATAACGTACTGATCTCTTAAAGTTCCTAATGAGAGATATGGTCTTTGAGGAATATAAAAGATGTCTTTATGACTTGGCTTGTGTACTGTTCCACCATAGACAGGCCACAATCCACCCAGGATACGAAAGAGAGAAGATTTTCCGCATCCGTTTGGACCAACAATGAGCAGATGCATCTATTATATGTAAGCAATATATTAATGAAACATGAGATTGACTTACACCGGGCTTAACATGGAAAGTAAGCTTTGGCACAAGAACATCACCATTGGGACTAACGATAGGCACATCCTCAAACTCAATATTCTCGCTTTGAACAATCTTGCCTCGTCCTTGTAGTGTCTTGGCATTAGACTCTATGGAAATGGACGACACAAGGTTTTTTTGAAATCTTCCAGCTTTGACATCTTCAAATACCTGCAACAATTCTGTGACCTAAAATAAAAGTTTAGTCATCAAGCATGTTGACCTCTCAACGGATCCTTTTTACTCTGCTTGTGTAACCTGCTAGTTCAGTAACTTCTTTGTATGCATACATGATACGGCCAACAGCATCAGAAGAATTTAATAATAGACGACGATTCGTAATAAATCCTGTTGTTGTTATTAATAAAAGCATAAAAGTAGAGGCGTATACACATACCTTCTGTACGGCCGCCGATAGAAGTGTCTGAAACATTTACACCAGGCACACGGAGGAAGACAGGCACAGAGCACAACAAAAGACCACATGCACCCCAAAAGTACTTGATAACAAAATCTTCCATCATTCCGTGCGGAATACGTATTCTGAAGACACGGTTGACGTGACGGATCAATGCATGGTAACTCTTGTCCAGTTCAGCCTTTTCAATCACTTGGCCATCAAAGAGGGCGATTTCTTCTGCGTTGTCGATTAAGCGAGAGTGTCTGAATCTGAATTCACCTTCCAACTTTTGCTCTTCTGCCACCATTTTACCAAAGGAGGGTGTATACTTTCTCATGATAATGGAAGATAACTGAGTGATTAAAGATCCAATAAAGACGCCCTCAAAGCCGACGTTTCGGGATAGTTGGTAATTATAGATACACACGTCCAGGATAGGTTTGGCAAGGTTGGAGTAAAGCTCAGCAAGTGAATTTGAGAATTTCATTGTGTCCACAGTGATACATTGATCTGCATTTTTAATTCTATCATCGAGATTGCCAACAGCATAAAACGTCATGTCGCTCAAATATTTTTCATGAATAAAAGTGGTAAGACGAGTACGGAATTGGATGGATAATTTGCTTTGCATATATGTCAGCTTTCATAAAGTATTAGAGCTATGCATATATGAGTCTATATACACTTACCATACTGTTTGTATAAGTTGCAGGAATAGCAACTGTCATCCACCAGATGATGCCCAAGATGAACTCTTTTACTTGCCCTCTGACTAAGGCACTGACGATTCTACCATCCAAAGAGGCAATATAAACAGATAATACCGTTCTAAAGACTACATTACACATAAGTACATTAAAAAGTTCTATTACATGAATAATACCCAAGAATCCAGAATGTAAAATCAATAACCAAAACTCTTTTGAACGTAATCCTGGCATGACAATTTGTAATAACTTATAAAGTTGTCTAAAGAAGACTACATCGACCTATCATAAATGTAAATATAATATATATACGTGTTGGCTGTTATAAAGCTTTACTTCGACTTTCTTCTTTCTAGTTCCTGACTCTGTAGGTACTTTTGTAGTCTCTTTCTTTTTCATAGCAAGAATGAGTCTTCTTATAGATAAAGTCGAACGTAGGATCAAGACGAATATGATCGAACGCTGTATGGTTGTTCTATACTTTCCATACTGTCTAAATATATTATTGATATAAGGAACTGTAGAAAGTGCCCATTCCGGTAATACTAATTTAGAGAATACGTTGGGCATTTCGTCCTAGATTAGAAGAGAAAAAGAAAGAAGGTAAAAGAGGGGGGGAAGTGCTTTTTTTCTTTTCATTATTTTCATGTGAAATTTATTTTTTACTATAATTCTAAATTTGGCCAATCTGATATAGACACTCCTTGTTCTTTAAAGTGCCTTAAAGACGTCTTTATCTAAAGAGATATATTATTAGTTAGGCTCTAGTATTTTTATCCGGTTACTTACTTGATTTTCTAGTTGTGTTTTATACTTGAGTTCACTATATTCTTCACTTGCTTGACATTTATTCCATGCTTCTTTTATGCATGATAAAATCATCTCTAACTTGTCTCCATACTTTTCTTTACTCTTGGGGGTGCTTAGTGCTAAACAAGCATTGATTCTCACTTTGTAGTTTTTACATTCGACTAATGACTGAGTCAATGCTTCATATATATGATGTGTCCATGGATAAACTCTTCCTTCTGCTTCTTCTTCTACATAGCCAATAGGAAAGTATGGGTTCAAAAATGCATTACTGGCAGCATGGCAGGCATTCCATCGTGTCTATGTTTTCATATTGGTTTCTTTTTTTTATTGTTTATTCTTGTCTCTTTGACTTTACCTTGAGTGAACCAGATTCAATATTTTTCACTAATCCATCCATCGCATGTGACACAAGAGACACTATACGCGTATTCTCAAAGTATTCTCTTGGTGTTATTCTTAATAAGCTACCGATAGCTCTAACCGCATTGGATCGTAACTAGAAATAGAGTTAAATACAAAAGCTGATGATCCCCTAAATGTCTTACTTTCTCATTGTCAGTAGCAGCGCTAGTTGCATAACTCAATACATCTATCCATTCTGATGTAGACATATACTCTCTTAGATTAAACCCTTCCTTTTCACTAGTAAAATACATAATGAATCATCTTGTCTAGTTTCATGAAAAAAAAAATACCTTTCTAAAACAAGAGCATCACACATATTTGCCAATGCCCAACTGCTCCTTACAAGCACTAGAATAATCTTATCGTTTCTTTGTTCCAAAATTGCCTTCATCATGTCAGACACAAACAGTGGATCTTCTCGGAGTGATGGAAAGAGCACAAAAACACCCAAGGCTCTACAGGCCGCTGCTCTCACATTATGATCCGTATCTGATGCAAGCGGATAGAGTAAAGTAACAATTAACCTTTGCTCCCTATAACCAAGACATTCAAATATATCCCTTGACATGCTTGCAAAGCAATCGCATGAAGCAGCACGAATAGCAGATGAGCCCGTGGATGCTTGTTGTGAGTATTTTTCGATGATCGTCCGCCACCAGTCAACATACTCTGGTTTAACTTGATTATCCTTTACATCTTCAGCTATAGCACTAGCATATGCCTCGAAAAACTTTAAGCTTGCAGAAGAAACGGGCAAGACATGGTCAAATTCAGAAACAAGCTTATTCCATAGAGCAGGCATTGTATCCTGAAAGTAGTTTTTGGTCAATATAGAACAGACATGCCAACCTTCTGAGCAAATAGCATCGTCTTCTTGCTGTTTTACGGCGTCCAATAAGGCAGTATCAATGAGATCAGACTGAATGAGTTCCTTTAGACTTTCTTGTTTAGTGTTAAACATGGACGCAATCACTTTTAGGACGGCACTACGTAAGGCTTTTTTTTTTATGAGATTATCTCCTCTCCCTTATAACATATCAATGACAACCTACCTGGTTCTTTCCAATGCGCTTTAACAGCGTCATAAAGTAAAGGTAAATGAAGTTTTGATAGTTTATCATATGAGCAATTATCAACAAGGACAGCTGCTACGTTCATAATCATGACCAATGTTTGTACTGTTTGTTCCTTTTTTAGAGCATATATGATGCCTTTATGCATATCATGTATAATGGAGCCCAAATGTTCTGATAACGTCGTAAATGATGATTTCTTACTCTTTTCACTAAAGAAACAAATGAGTCAACTCTTTTGAAAAAAGGGAGAGAACCTACATGGCTAAGCTCAGGTACTGTTTGGAGCCATTGAGCATAGCTATCAAGGCATTACATACGGCTATTCGAACAGACACGACAGGGTCATATAGTAAGATTGTGAATAATGAATGCGGCTGATTATCAGACTTGAGTACGGGTGATAGTTGATTTTCTAGTCCACCATTATTTGACAAGAAGATAGAGAATGTGTCTGGCAAAAATTTATTCCAATAGGGATAAAGTACCTTTGGAGCAGTCTACAAAAGAGATCATTAGATCGAAGCGTTTATATTTAGAAATCAACTTACGTTGGCTATAGCAGACAGGCAGAGAAGTGCGTTTATTCTAATTTTAGCATAATCCCTTTGTTTACGAGGCGACATCTCGGTCAGACTGGATGAATCGGATAATTCGGATTCTGAGCTTGTTGCTGGGTTGGGTATCCTATTTAATGACGATGATGGTATCTTCCAGGAGAACTGAGAGTGACGGATAGAAAAAACTCGGTTACGTCGAATAGAAGTCGATGATGATGTACTGTAAGACTGCACTGAGACATTCATAAAGATGAATGTGTAGACAATCTCGATCATATCACATAGTGGGTTAGTAATCAGCGACTTGTCCTGAGACAGTAAAAACTGAAGCGATCTGAGTGTTGAACTGGCTATCTTTCGAACAGCTGTATCTGCAAAATCCAAAGAATGAGCAGCCACCATGATGGTGCCCTGAGAGGTGCGTTCGACTGTACAAATGTTTTCGAGTAGACATGCATAAAAGTCTTGGTATAGGGGTTGTAGCTTAGTGCCTGCTCCAGCACACGCATTACCAATACAATTGATTGCCATGCGCCTCACTTCTAATGGTTTTGTCGATTTATTCGCAAATTTTAATAGTGTGTCTGATAGTCTCTTGGAGTGGCGTTGAGTGTTGCCTGCATTTTCAAATACAAGTGCGCTCAGCGCTCGTAATAGATTCACTTGATGGTCGCTGCTCTTGACGGTGTCTAGTCCATTAAAAAGATAGTTTATGCAAATATCAAATTGAGAAGATCGAATGCTGCTCAGGCGTATCTTTATATATAGTCAATACACATACAAAGAAACTAAAAAAGATGGTTATTTACCTGTTTTGATAGTTGTTTATAGAGAAACTGGTAAAAAGCACAAGACAAATCGTTGTCATGACCAATGGCTTTACATCCAGCTACTAAAAGTTCGACTACTTGCTTATAATAACATTAGTGTGAAAAAGGAATACGGGCATCAAGTGCATCAAGGCATTACTTGATCAAGGATCTTGATATGGTCTACTGATTCAAGCGAGTTGAGAATTAACATTAAACAAGCTGTGTCCGTTGTCTGTTCCTCAGCTGGAAGGACCAATTGAGCATATTGTGATAATAATAGATTGAACTGGTCAAGATTCTTTGTTGACATGAAAAAAAAAAAAGTTGTTCTTTATGCGGAGCCCCTTCCAGTGTTTTTATTTTATTTTTTCAAGCCACACAAAGAGAGAATTCATTCGCATGAATAAAGATATTCTCTATCTTGTAAGTTATTCTTGTATAGAAAAAAAAAAAGATACACTTTTCTAAATGATGGCTCTCTCTCTCTCTCTCTCTCTCTCTCTCTTTCATAAAGCAACATAACCTTAGATCATGAAAAGATCTGCATGATTAATGTCAGGAACGTATCAAACTTTCGATTACCCAATCCAAAACCACTCAATCATCATAAACCACAATGATTCATCGCTCATCAGTTAAGATAGTGAACTCTTCTTCTGTATATTTCAACAAGAGGCTATCTTGTGGGTATAAGATACAAAAGAAATATTCTGAATGTTCTCGATTTTATATATATATATATATATATATATATATAAAACAATCGATAAAAGGTTATCCATGTCATATCACATTCTTTACAAGATGATACAATAGCAACCCTCCAATGTAGATTGGCTTTGAAGCGCGGCTAACCCTGGAAAAGATTCTTGTACAACACTACGTTTGAGAGATGCATCGCTTTTATATTAGTGCGACATATTAAATCTTTACTCTTTGACACACCCTTTTAAAAAGAATGGATGCATCAAGTTATAATAAATAAATGAATAAATAAAGCATATCTCTATGGCAACTAACAGCAATAGAAATAAAGTCTAGGTCACTGCTTGGACCACAATTACGTATGCAATATCATAGTGGGGTTGATTTCAATCCCCCCAATAAATTTAGAGAGAAACGGAAAAATTAACTATCGGCGCAATCTTATCCAGTCATTTCGTTTTCCCTTGATTTTCAGTTTCATAAAAATCAATATGCCTTGTATTTTACGAGTCATTGCTGGCTTGGATAAGAAAGTGCGTGTCATACATGTTCTTTTATATGCAACCTTATAAATTATTATTAATGGGGAGAGGAGAATCTTTATAATCTAAAGCAGTCATGCTCACTAAGCATTTAACTTTACATCATCCCGAAATCTCTATTTAATCTCCCTCCTCGACTTATTTTTCCTTTTTTCTTCTTTTATTTTCCGTTTAAAAAACAAATCTTAATAAACTCACATGGTTGAAGCTGTGTAAGTCATTCGAAAATACGCGCATTGTGTATATCGTATATTTACCTACTCCATCTAGTGCTGATATTGGTCTTATCGGTTTGGCCGTTATGGTAAGTCATATACGCGAAGTATACGCGCAAAGAAAGGGTAGAAAGGGCTAACTTTTTTTTTTTTAAAAAAAAGGGTCAAAACCTTATCTTGAACATGAATGATCACGGTTATACCGTTTGTGCTTACAACCGTACTACCTCCAAGGTTGACGACTTCTTGAACAACGAAGCCAAGGGAACCAAGGTCGTTGGTGCTCATTCCGTTGAAGAGCTCTGTGCTAAATTGAAGCGTCCCAGAAAGGTCATCCTCCTTGTCAAGGCTGGTTCTGCTGTTGATGCCTTTATTGAACAATTACTTCCTCACATGGAAGAAGGTGATATCATCATTGATGGTGGTAATTCTCACTTCCCTGACTCCATCCGTCGTGCCAAGGAGTTGGAGGCCAAGGGTATCCTCTTTGTCGGCTCCGGTGTCTCTGGTGGTGAAGAAGGTGCTCGTTATGGTCCTTCTTTGATGCCCGGTGGTAACTCCAAGGCTTGGGAACACATCAAGCCTATCTTCCAAGATATCGCTGCCAAGGCTCCCGATGGTGCTCCATGCTGTGAATGGGTTGGTGAATCTGGTGCTGGTCACTATGTCAAGATGGTTCACAATGGTATTGGTAAGTATAAGCAGCATTGATAAGCAAATGAGTCGTTTATTGATATTTCTTTTTTTAAAAAAAAAAAAAGAATATGGTGACATGCAATTGATCTCCGAAGTCTACCAAATCATGAAGGAAGGTCTCGGTTTAACTCACGATGAAATGGCTGATGTCTTTGAAGAATGGAACAAGGGTGAATTGGATTCCTTCTTGATCGAAATCACACGTGATATCCTCAGATACAAGGATACCGATGGTAAGCCTCTTGTTGAAAAGATTAGAGATACTGCTGGTCAAAAGGGTACTGGTAAGTGGACCGGTATTGACTCCCTTGACCGTGGTATTCCCGTCACCTTGATTGGTGAAGCTGTCTATGCTCGTTGTCTTTCTTCCCTCAAGGACGAACGTACTCGCGCCTCCAAGATCCTTGCTGGTCCTTCCAAGAAACCCTTCACTGGTGACAAGAAGAAGTTCATTGCTGCCCTTGGTCAAGCTCTCTATGCTTCCAAGATTGTTTCATACGCTCAAGGCTTCATGCTCATGCGTCAAGCCGGTGCTGACTACAACTGGAACTTGAACTTTGCCGGTATTGCCTTGATGTGGCGTGGTGGCTGTATCATCCGTTCCGTTTTCTTGGGTAAGATCAAGGATGCCTACACCAACAACCCTGAACTCGAAAACTTGCTCTTTGACCCCTTCTTCCAAAAGGCTACTGCTGATGCTCAAGACTCTTGGAGAGAAGTCATCGCCCAAGCTGTTAACATGGGTATTCCTACTCCTGCTCTTTCTACCGCCTTAAACTTCTATGACGGTCTTCGCCACGAAATCCTTCCCGCCAACCTTCTTCAAGCCCAACGTGACTACTTTGGTGCCCACACTTATGAACTCTTGGATGCCCCTGGCAAGTTCGTCCACACCAACTGGACCGGTAAGGGTGGTAATGTCTCTGCTTCTACTTACATTGCATAAATTGATCCTCGTTCATTTGTATTTTTATAATTCATTGTTACTGTTTTATTAAAAATAAATAGTTATTTTTGTTAAAGTTATGCATACATTGGAATTATCCATAGCCAATAAGCACTGTCCATTTAAAGCACAGGTTGATTGGATATCTTTCTTGACGCTTCTCCTTTTATTTCATTTTTTTTTTTTTTTTTTTTTTTACGCCATGTTATTGAAAACAGCAGCCATATGTGCAGGGCTCTTACTGACAAGTGTTCAAGCTGTATCTGTTGAACTAAGACCAGATAACATTAAAGAGATGACTAGCTCTGGACAATGGTATATTTGGTCTTTTATATTAATAATAATAGTAACTTTATGTTAGGCTAATTGAACATTTCTCACCTTGGTGTCCTCACTGTCAACATTTTGGTAAACAGATGCTCACATTTTGTTTTTTATATAAACTGAAAACAATCATTATTAGCCCCTACTTGGAAGCAACTTTCAGAGGATTTTGGTCAACTTGCTACAACAAGTAACTTTCATTTCGGTACAATCAATTGTGCTGTCCAAGGCGATTTATGTAAAGAACACAATGTTCAGACTATTCCCAACGTTCAGCTTTGGAAGGATGGTGAATATGTTGAGACATTTTCAGAATCAAGAGAATATGCAGCATTGGCTGAGTATATTAAAGACAAGGCAAATGCACACTCCGAAGCAGATAGTCTGGATGAGGATGACGAAGAAGAACCTATAGATGAAGAGGAGGATGTTTCTAAACCAAATGAAGAAGAGGAGGAGGAGGAGGAAGTGGAAGTGGAAGAGGAGCCTGAATTTGAAGAGGAGCCTGTATTGGAAGAGGAAGAAGAAGAAGAAGAAGAAGAAGAAGAAGAGGAAGAGGAAGAGCCTGAATTGGAAGAAGAACCCCAAAAGGAACAAATCGATCATCCAGATACAAAATTAGTATTGCCAAATCCACAAGGAATCTCTGTAGACTTGGATGAGCAACGATTAAGAGAAGTGACATCAAAGACATCAGATGCTTGGCTTATCAAGTTCTATGCTCCTTGGTGTGGTCACTGTCAACGCTTGGCTCCAACGTGGGTTGAATTAGCCAAGCAACTTCGTAATGAGGTGAATATTGGTGAAGTGAACTGTGACCAACATCCAGGTAAGCAGATTCTCTTGGACCTTTTCTTTTTTGTTTTAATGGCAATTTATATTGCTATAGCTGCATGTTCTGAGCATGGAGTATCAGGATACCCTACGATCAAGATGTATCACCATGGAGAACCAACCATTTATAATAATGATCGCTCGCTCGTTAGTCTTATCAGATTTGCAAAGGAATACTCTGGGTAATATAAAGATAAAATCTCATGAAAAAAAAAAACTAACAAGCCATAGTTCCCCTGTGAAGCAAGTAGACAAAACAAACGTTGTAGATGCCATTCATGCCAGCGATGTCTCTGTATTCTATTTATCTGAAGATAAACAAGTACCTGTAAGTATTTAACTAATAAGGTGACGTGTGGATTATTGACACGTACAATGATAGGAAATATTTGAAAAGGCCGCAAAAACATACATGAACACTGTTTCATTTTATGCAAGCCAGGATTCAACACTCATAGGGCAACACTTCAGCCTTCCAACCATTGTGATGGTGAAAGATGGCAAACCTAAGATGTATCGCTCACATGATTTTACAAATACAGAAAGCAACCAGAAAGCATTGCTTGAATGGATTGATAAAGAGCAATACCCCTTAGTAGCTAAACTGTCGCCTAGCAACTACCAATCGATATTAGACGGGGATAGAACAGTTGTGATGAACGTGATTGATCACGCAGATTTGACAGATGAGACAAAATTCCGTAATGTAGCCATTGCATGGGATCGAGCACAATCAAACAAAGCACCTATTTTTGTACAAGTGGATAAGACAGTGTGGGGAGAGTATCTTGATAGCACACTCAATATTCAAGTAGAAAGGACGCCCAAGATTATCATTTATAATGCAGCTGTAAGTTGATTGCCTTTTATGTACCGACGACTATTGAGCACTTAAAAATAGACCTATGAGTACTTTGATAAAGATTTACAAGGAAGCGAATTATCCAGTAGTAATCCTGAAGGTATATATTTAGTCTTGGAGAACTTGGACAGGTTACGAGGAAGTCCAGCAGGAAACTTACATCAGAGAGCATATAAATCTGTTCAAAGTGGAGTTCAGACAATGAAATCACATTGGTTGATAAGCATGATGTTGCTTACACTCATCGGTGGCTACCTTTACCGATGTTCAACCTATTATAGACCAAAGAAGACATACATATTGCCATCACATAAAGACTAAATAAAGCGCTCTCTTTTTATTAAGTTGAGGGTGTCAATGAACGAGATCGACGGTAGTGTACAGGGGAGGGTTTATCACTGCTATCAGCACTGCTGTTGGTTGCATTGTTATTACTACTACTCTCTTCTATTCTCACTGGCTGATTTAGTCTGCCCAGATTCGTGTCAATGGGAGGCAACACTGGTTTTGCAGATCGTGGTGAGTTTGAAGAAGGAGATCGATTAGCTAAATCGACTTTCATGATCGGACGAGGTGGTTGCTTTTTCTTTTTTGTGTCTTTTGATGCTGATAAAGGAGATTGAGGATTATTACTACTTCTCTGAATCTTGGCTTTTAATGCCTCCATGACTTTATCATGAGATAATTTATCCGATACCTGTTCTGTCTCGTTTGATATAGAGGATCGATTACGTTTTAATGAAGATTTTTCCTCTGAGGATTGTACTCGATAGTCGGTTGAAGATGATGGAGGAAAGAGAGGATGAGCAGAATGAGGATATGGTATACCTGGAGAAGGGGGTGGTCTATGCTGCTGGTGGTATTGTTGTTGTTCTGACTGTCTTTGCTGTTGTTGCTGTTGTTGTTGTTGTTGATGTGTTAAATGTTGAGGATAGTTAAAACGAGCAAGTACTTGCTGTTGGACAGGTGCAAGACCATATACAAGTGTTGGAGGAGGAGGAGGTTGAGCTGTAGTTGCTGTTCTTGATTTGGATTGTTCTCTTGCTATTTCTAGATCCATTTGTCTAAGCTGAATGCGTGCCTCTTCAGCTTTTAATGTATCTCTTGCTGCTTTTTTCTAATAATAGAGATTAGCCAGCATTTAAATAGAAATCTTTAGGCATATATACCTTGTCTTCTTCTGATTTGGCTGTTAATATGTATTTTAACAATTCGGGATCGTCACTATATCTGTCCAAGATTTCCCTCACACTTATCTCAGGCGATGAGTTAGGTTGAGACAAAGGTGGAATAGGCCATTGAAAGGCAGACTGAGGATGCTTGCTTTGTGGTGATAACGAATTAGGATGTGGTGATTGGTTTGTCATCTTTTTTTCAGTTACAATAAAAACAAACAACAAAAAAAAAAAAAGAAAACGTTGTCGGGGGTAAATAATTTATTTTGTAAACACGGCAAAGTAAAAGGGCGCGTGTGTATAATATTGAAATAAAGTCAATGAATGGCTTCATGTGTTGAAATAAGCATTCTTCAGAGGATAACTCTTCAGATGAATACATTTGATAATTGAATAACAATGTAAATCAAGGAGAGCTTGACAATAACATCTTTAGTCATTACACAGCGTAGATGAGCCCTATTCGGATCATAGTACTTTGTTGCCACAATCATTATTTTTGTTCCAAAATTCCGAATTACTGACACGCATATCCGATAGAAAGGAAGGGACAAAAAAGACGGTATTACGTAAATTGTATGCAGGCAAAATGAAGAGCTCATAATTTAAAGCAACTGAAAAAAAGAATAAGTAGCTTGTTTGAGCAACATTGGACGAATTGCGCTTTATTTTGGCTGTATTATCAACAAAAGTTTACATAAATAAAGGACAAACCACGTTATCATTGTTGAAATAACTCATAGAAACGTCATGTCATCCATTTGAGGAAAGCAGAACTGCCTATCTTATCCGGTCCGTTTTTAACTTGTGAACTACCTTGAGGGGGTTAGTTTCCAAGGTGGATTCAGAAATAATCCCATCCTCAACCACTGCTGCCTTCCATAGTTGAATCGGCTCAACACTTTATCAGCAGAGTGCTGATACTCATCCCCTTCTTCAGACTATGTTTAATTTTGGGTAATCCTATGGACACTGCAAAAGGGTACTGCAAAATGCTCTTTTGAAAGCAAACTGAAGGCTGTTCAAGTGAAAAAAAAAATATTATATAATTCAATTATACGTGAATGCTACAGCTCAAAGTAACATATAATTTATAAAGTAGGCATTTTACAATAGGTTTGTCTACACCCTATCACTCTTTAGGGCTTTATATCAGCAATCATAGTTTATAGTAATACATTGAATATATTTATACTTTGCTCATAAAATATTGCCTACTTTGCTTTTAAAAAGTAATAGAATTGAATTTACATTACAAGTAGAACCTTTGGTCGTATAACATCTATATATAGTCTCTCTTTTGCCTGACAGCTATCCGATATTTTCTACCAAATCAATAGAATCGTACTACTCACTCATAGTATTATATCTTGTTTGATAAATGTTTTGATATACTCTAGTCTTGCCCTCAATTTATTGACAATAACTGTCCAGAAATCGAATGCTTTATTGTAATGTTTAAATGTTTTTGCAGTGCCTTTTGCAGTGCCCCTAGTATTACCCTATAAAAACTTACCTTGGCCAAAGAGAGCCACCATAAGAAACCAAAAAGGATATAGGAGAAAAGAAAGAAAGAAAGAAAAAGGGATGAGAGCAAATCTCCCTCTTTTTATACCTTTTTCTTAGTTATGTGAAGTTATTGTTTTCAATAAATAAGATTTTACTCCTTTCAAGAAAATAAGGTTTACGCTCATACTTTTGTTATTTCTAAAGTGTTTCATGACTTTTAAAAGTTTGGCCTATATTTTTTATACCTTTTATATTCATTCAAATTGTCGCCTGTATATATATTTTAATGAAGTTGTTCACCTCTATTTTTATATAGTAAAAAACGAAAGGGGCAATAGATTTCATGTACACATTGTTTGTATCGCACGTCCTTGGGCTTATTCCTAGTCTTGGCCACACACTATTTGTGTTACTCTGCCAACTCCTTTCCTTTTTTTTCCTTTGGCTTTTTGCTAGTAAAGACTAGATAAATACTATTTTTTAGCACTTGTTATATGAAGTAATACTCTTGTATAAAGAAATGAAACAAGTTATACAAATCAAAAGAACGGCATTACCAAAAATGGTAATAACAAACGAAAGACGCGTTCCGAAACCCATGAAATAAATTATAACTTTATTTTGAACAAATCTAGACGTAGGCATCAGGGGAAGGTTAGGATTTACCCTGTGCACCCTCAAATTCTCTTGTATAGCAGTTTTGAGTAGTTTCTGAAATAAACCACAAATAGCCCTTGACAAACTTTTGTTATGCAGTTTGGAGGGGAGTATTACCTTTTTCTGAATTTTGCAGTGCCTTTTTGCAGTATCTCTAGTATTGTCCAAGTTTTTCTTATACGACTTGATAACCCAAGGTGGTTTTATAATAATTGAAGACTTCTTTACTCAATCTTAATCCAGTTGGTTTGAGATAGAGTTGAGAGAGAATGAAGGATTTCTTTACATAATGAAATCAACATCTGGCCATTTTTTATGGAGGGATGATACTTGGAGCGCACAATCAAATCTCAAATTATAGATGTTTGCTGATGAGTCTCTATATGATTTCTTTATAAGAACAAGAATAAAGAAAGAGAAGGGCTGATTGTTATAGACAACATTTATATGAAGATAGGATTATTAGGTATCAAATAAAGATTTTATTTTTAAAAGGCGGGACACTGTAATGATGAATATTCTAAAAACGTTAGTCTTAGTTTTACAGTTTTGGCACAGAAATATTACCTGAACCAAGGAGGCCATCGCCCATAGAAGAGAGTGATTTCATCTCCAGCCTTGATCTTTGCCTTGATGCGAGGAACAAACTTCTTGCTGCTGTGGGAAGCAAACTGTTGACATAATAAAGGGTTAAGGGGAAAAATAAAAAATAAAAAATAGTCATATTTCTTGAGCCCCGTCTTACCTTAGCATTGCTCCTGCAACCATGCTATTAAAGTCATTTAGTAAACCGTGTTGTATATACTCTATTGCTGTAACTTACATTGAAGAACCGGAGTGGGCCAAGCAGGACGTGGTTTTGAGCGCGGTGGTTGATAACCCACCAGCAAGTCTCATCCTCACCCATCTCCAGTTGCGCCGTCATCCGGGCCATAGTGCTAGCACAGTGGACCAGATACTTGGAGACATCGAGGTCTTTAATGGCCACCATCTTGACTTCAGGGGTGGCAGTCTACACCTCTGTTGTACGAAACTTGACGCCAGAGTCCAGATGAATACTTGAAAATAAAAGAATTAGTGCCGTGAAGAAGAGATAACGTTCTTTTTCTTACATCTGGCAGTACAACGAAAGGTGTTTTCTGAGCTCCTGCAGTTCTTCCACCCTCATACGGCGGAATCAGTCAAGACTATAGAGTAAGACATATAGTTAATGTGCAGTTCACTCTTTGCTTTCAATTAACTTACTTGAGCAAGCTATCCCGGAGCCGGTTGGTCTCGGGCTCTGTACTTGCAAAGGACACCTCTGATAGCTTTTCTGTGGCGCCGGGTCAAAAAACTTGCATAGTTAGAGTTGACCTTCTTTGTTTCAATAGGGGCTAAACAGTAATCAGTCAAAGCATCAATGATAAAGTCATCATGCTTGATAAGAATTTCGTAAGCAGCAGACGTGTTTTTAGTAACGGAAGATATGGCTCGTTTGATTAAAAAATTAGAAAAGAAAAAAACTTGAAAAAGATGTGGAAACAAGAGATGAAGTTGGCCTCTTGTATTTATATTCTGAGAATAATGAAATAT